>VMDO01010240.1:0-72629 GCA_007922755.1 Pedetes capensis | reverse complement strand
TGTGACCATGACCATGGACATGATGATGGTGTTCCTCTGAGCCTTCCTCATCTTCTTCCTTCCTGTGGCCCCGGTGTCTGTGGCCGTGGTGTCCAAACTCAGTAGAGACATCATCCTCACCATCATCATCATCTTCTTCATCTTCCTCTTTCTCTTTGTGACCTCTGTGACCATGACCATGGACATGATGATGGTGTTCCTCTGAGCCTTCCTCATCTTCTTCCTTCCCGTGGCCTTGGTGCCTGTGGACCTGATGTCCATACTCATTGGAGACATCATCTTCACCATCATCATCATCATCATCATCATCGTCATCTTGGTGTCTTTGGTGTCCATGACCGTGTACATGATGGTGGTGCTCATCTGAGTCCCAGTTGTCCCCTTCCTTCCCGAGGACTTGGGGCCCGTGGGTCTGGTGTCCGTGCTCTGTGGAGGCCTCCTCCCCTTCCCCTTCCTCTCCTCTGTGGCCTTGGTGGACATGCCTGGGGAGGCGATGGTGACGCTCGCTGGAAACAATGTCATCCTCGTCCTCATCTTCGTGGCTGTGGCTTCTGTGGCTGGGGAAGTGTTTCCTGTGCTCAGCAGAGTCCCCCTCATCTTCACCGCTATGGCTTCTGTGCCCATGGGTCTGTTGGATGTGCTCTGTGGAGACCTCCTCGGAGATATTCTCCTCCCCGACCTCGTGGCCTGGGTACCTGTGGCCTTGCGATTGGTGACCATATTCCCGGGAGATATCTTCATCTTCCTCTCTGTGGTCTCTGGAGCTCCAGAAATGATGCCCATTTTCTGTGGAAACACCACCGTGATGGCCCCCGTGGCTGTGAATGTGGTGGCCAAACTCAGCCGACTCGTCCTCTGAAGGCCCGGGGTCACCAGCATTGTTGTTCCAGTTGCTGGGGCCCAGCCCAGCCCCTCTCAGCTGCTGGGTCATGGCAGGAGGCAGGAGCAGGCTGGCCAGCGCAGCCCAGAGGAGAGGCGCGCACAGCCACGGCTCACGGCGGCCCATGGTCCTGCTGCTGTGTGACGAAGGCCGGGGTCCTTGTCCCCTTTGGGTCTGACTCCTTAGGTCCGTGTCTCCCGATCTGGGCCTGTCTGCCGTCCTCCGGCCCAGGACACCCCTCTGAGGCTGTCTCTGGAGCCCTGACACCCCTCTTGGGCCCTCCCGCCCCACGCTCCGGCCAATAGGGTCTCTCCCCTCCCCGCTCTGGGGCTAAATATACTCTGGGCCCTGAGTTATTCTGGGCCACTCCCCCGCGGGCCCTTCCCTCCTGCTCATGAGAGTGGGTGGAGGGTCCTCCCTGGCCAGGAGAGGGGCCAAGGGACTTGACCCTGGGGACTTGACTGCCAAAGGCCAGCCTTTAAGGGGGCCAAGCAGGGGAAGCCTAGGGCCCTTGGGGCTGGGGGGGTCATGTCAGAGCCGGGGCCCTGCGATGGCAGGGAGCGTGCAGTGGGGTGGAATTGCCAGCAGAATGGCACACTTGGGTGACAGTGGTGCCAATATGGAGGCTTGAAACCCAGTGAGGAGGAACCCTGCCCCCAGCCCCACCCCGTGACCTCCCCTCCCTGGAGCCCAGATCCGAGCTAGGGACCTGGCCAGGCCAGGGCTATAAATACAGCAGGGAGGAGGTGCTGGGCTCAGGTTACCGAGGCCCCAGCTGTCCCCGGCAGAGAGCTGGACACGAGGCCCTGCCTTCTCGGCCCGGTGTCTCCTACTCCTCACCGGCCCCACGGCCCTCGCTCTCCGTGGGGGCCCTGCTTCTGTCATCTGTTTTCTTGGGGTTCCTGGCCTCCCCTGTGGGGTTCTGACTCCTCTCACCCTGGGCTCCCCCTTCCTCCAGGCTGAGTGCTGCCCACCAGGGTTTTGTCTTCCGCACTGCCCCTTCAAAGGACCTCGACCCCAACTCTCTGGACCCGCCCCTCCGAGCCTCTGCCCCACCCAAGCCTTTGTGTCCCTTCTCCCTATCTCTGTCACACTCTCGTGGTTTCTGTGTCCCTCTCTCTGGGCCTCTGTCCTCCTGTCTGAGACTCCATCCCCCTCTATCTGGGTCTCTGTCCCCCCTTTCTGGGTCTCTGTCCCCCTCTCTCTCCTCCTCTCTCTGGGTCTCTGTCCCCCTCTCTCTGTGTCTCTGTCCCTCTCTCTGGGTCTCTATCTGAACCCATGTCTGTCTGTAGGGGCCCCTCCCTGGCAGTGTGTCTCCTCCCTCCTCTCCTTTCTCAGTCTCTGCCCCCTGTCTGTCTCCGGGCCCTCTGGCCCCTGAGTGCCCCCAGTGTCCCGCACCCCTCCCGGTCCCGACCCACCCGTCCCTGCCGAAGCCTGGGCCGCCCTTTCCCCGCCCCGTGACGCGTCTCCGGGATTCCCCGCCCCAGGCTGGGCCGGGAAGCGGCGGATCCGGTTTGGTCGGGGCGGGTCAGAAGGAGCCGGTGGGGACACAGGGATCCCGGATCCCGGAGGGCGCGGAGGCCCAGCGGCGGCATGGCGGGCCCGAAGGACCAGGTACGGCCCCGCCCGGCGCGCAGGGAGCGGGGCGCGCGGCAGGACGGAGGCGCGGGCGGCCTCGGCTGCGGGGCGATGCTGGCGGGACCCGGGCCGCCGGGACCGGGCCGGGGAGGAGGGCGCGGGGCCGCGGGCTGTGCGCTCCGGGTCCCGCAGGCCTGGCCTGGCCGTCACCCCGCCCGTCCTGCCCCGCTCCCCAGAGCTGGATCCCCAAGATCTTCAGGAAGAAGATGTGCACGACGTTCATAGTGGACCCCGCGGAGCCGGGGTGAGGACCTGGCCCTGCCTACCTGCCCCAGGCCACGCCCACTCGCCCCCAGGCCACGCCCACACACCCCAAGCCCCTCGCCCGCCTGGCTCCGGGCCCTGCCCCTCCACCCCGACCCCCTAAGGAAGTTCCCGGAGGGCGCCTCTAGGGGAGACTTGGGGTCTGCATGGCCTCCCCGGTTCCCCGCCCTCCCGCTTGGTCCGTGTAAACGCTGCAGGCTCCACCTCGTTCTTTCTTCCCTTGCGTCTCTTCCCTGTGTCTCAGTCTCTGTCGCTGTCCCCGTCCCTGGGCGGGAGGGGCCCTCAGCGTAGATCTGTCGCCTGCCAGCGCTCAGACTTCTCTGAGACTCGTGCTTTGTGGCTTTGGGAAGTCCTCTCACCTCTCTGGGCCTCCTGCGTCGCGCGGGCATAAAAATAGAGCTCCCTCCTGGGACGACGGTGAAAATTAACCGAGTTAACGATGTGGTTTTTCCAGCCTGTGCCCCGCACCTAAGAGGCGCTGGGAAATCCAGTCCCCACGTGAAGGCAGCGATTATCCCAGCGCGGGGACCCTGGGCCAGGACACCGCTGGGCCGCTCCGGTCCCCAGACCTGGTCTCTCCCGGTTGTTCTAGTTGTTCCCCAGACACTCTTTGCACGCAGGAAGCTGCCCCCTTTTTAATTAACGCTCGCTGTGAACCTGTGGTGTCCATGCAGCTGCTGTTATTATTAGGTGCCATCGAGTTGGGTTTGCAATGGCTGATTGTTTCGGGAGTGGGTTGCTACGTCCTGCTCCCATATTTGCAGGGCTTGGTCCTCGAACCTGGGTCCTCAGAGAGTGTGGCGCGGCGCTCTACCAACTGAGCTAAACCCCAGCCTGTCGGTGCAGTATAGCCTTCAATTTTTGTGTAACTACGTCAGTGTGTTTTGACAGGTGTGAGTGCTCAAAACCGATTAACTGATGGGCGGTGTCCATCAGGAGGCGAGAGGCATAGAGGGTAACGGAGTCAGGCCAGGAGATGGTAGCTGGAGGGGACGGGGTTGTCACTGTTGGTTCCTGGAGCAGGGCAAGCTGTGAAGTGACGTGAGGATGGTTGGTGTCAGACAGGCGACCGTAGGCTGGAGAGAGGCCCTGGAAAGTCATTCTGGGAGCAGGAACAGATGTGCAAAGGCCCTCGGCCAGTAGCAGGGTGGTGTGGCTTGAAAATGGAGCAAAGTTCATGGTCAAGGAGTGTGGTCAGGAGCGAGGAGGTTCCTGAGTAAGGAGGAGCCAGACCTCAGGCGGGACCTTGTTTTCCAGAGCTCCAGGACCACAGGATGAGTGGGGTCGGCGCCGGGTGGGGCTGTGTGCAGATGAATAGGAGTTAGAGAAGCAGGGTGTGGTGGTGGGGAGCTGGTTAGCGTCGTGAGATGTGGATGGGGCAGGAGCTTGGGGACCAATGTGCGTATGGGGGGGTGACTCCTGGACATGCCATCTCATGACTGGGACCCAAGGTTCTCGTCCCAGGTGGACGCACAGGCTTGGGAAATGATGCCACGCTCCACGTGGGCCCCTGTGCAGATGCCCTGCCTGTGGGGCCGTCAGGGCTCAGCAGGACCTGTGGGGTCCCAGCCGCCGATGGTAAACTGAGGCTGTGGACAGGTTCGAGATGCTGCCAGGTAACACTGCCAAGTCAGGGCGACTGGAGACCGGCAACCTCATGGCCAACATGTCCTTCCTCCCTCCTTCCTCTCCCTCTCCCCCTGGCCGCCCGCTCTGTCCTCTTGCATGAAAGGGTTTACCAACCCGTCTCTGGGCTGGGGGTGCAGCTCAGCCGTACACTGTGTGTCAGCATGCCTCAGGCCCCGGGTTCGATTCCCAGCACAAGCACAAAAGGCAGACCAGGGTTCTCTGAACGCCTCGAGGCAAATGGGCCGCGTCAGCCCCCGTGGCCTCTACCCTCCACCCCCACTGATTCCTACCCTCTGTTCTTGCTGTTAACTGACTTGCCGGGCCCGGGCAGGCTTCGAGTTTAAGAATCAGCGAGGGAGGCCCGTGGGCCTCGCTCCGGGGACCCCGTTCACTCAGGGAGCCGCCAGTGAGCAGGGGCAGGGCAGCTGGTGCGGGCTGACCTGCCAAGGCAGAGGTTTCCAGGTTGGAGCCTCTCAGCCACGGCCACGGTCGCCTTACGGTGCAGTCAGATGAGACCTGAATCACAGCCATTGTGCCGGCGGCCACAGTGAGCAAAGAGGGCAGAAGAGAGGCCGGCTGAGGGCCAGCGACCGCGCCGCCCACCAGAGCTTTCTGCGGTGGTGGAGATGTTCTCAGTCCATGTCCCCCACGGCAGGCACAGGCCACTTGTGGCTACGGAGCCCCTGGCATGTGGCCCATGGGAAGGGGGAGCTGGGCTGCTGTTTTGGCTTCATTTTAATTCACTAGAACACAGGAGGCCCGGGAACACAGCAGACCCCGTGGCCCAGGGGCTCCTGCGACAGACATTAGGGGCTCCGCCGAGCCATTCCAGGCGGCTTTGCTGGGAGAGGAGCCCGTGGGAAGCAGCCGGAGGGGAAAGGGGTCCAAGGGTGGCATTGACGTGGGTGAAGGGATAAAGTGGGTAAACTGAGGCATGGCAGAGCCCCGGAGTTAGGCTCAGAGGGAGGGGAGTGCCCTTCCCCGTGGCTCTCAGTGCGGGAGCTGGCCTTGGACCTGCCTGAGTGTTTAGCCTGCGACCTACAGACTGTGCCACAGCCATGTGCTGCCTGTGTGACCATTTCCGTAAAACCAGCCCCTGACCGGCCCTCACTGGCCGCATTCCTTCCGCAACTGGGACCAAAGGGGGCCACGTGCGTTTTTGTCTGAATTCCACGACCCGCAAACCTCCACTCTGAGCTCTATGACACTCAGGTGCCAATCGCAGCACCACGGAGGACTCATGGACTTATTTAGGGAGAAAACAACTTCTCTCTGGTGACCATAAATGGAAACCCTGTTCCAGCTGCCACAAAGGGAGGGAAATAAGTCACAGGGCCCGGTGCAGCGAGAAAGCAATACAGGGTTTACAGTTCAGCCCCACTCCCTGGGCCGAGGCCCACTCTTCCCCTTTAGAGAGCAGCACAGGCTAGCCCTGAGAGACCGCAGGCACCCACTGAGTCCCTCCTCCACGGGAGTCAGCCCTGGAGAAGGAGCCACTCCCTCGCCGAGTTCGCCGAGGCTGTGCAAAGCTCTGTGCAGGTCACGCAGCCTCCTTGCCAGCTGCGGCCACGTGCGAGCCTGGCGTCAGGAAGCGCCACGTGATTCCGCTGGTTCCTTGCGGTTCTATGGAGTGGGCTGGGTTATTACTGTCTGCTCAGTTCAGGAGGAATTTGGGCTCAGAGAGAGGAAGGCACTTGCCCAAAGTCACACAGCCACCTCGGCCTCAAGCACATGAGCTCGCTCTTAACTATTCTCCACTCTTTTCTTTTTAAAAAATGCTTTTTTTTTTTCTATCTTTCTTTTTTGAATTTTCCTTTCCATGGTGAACCTCCTTTATTTGGGCCGGGGGCTTCAAGGACACCCGCTCTGTCTGTCTCTTCAGGCCACTGTGAGGACGGCCCCTGCAGCCCTTCCTGGTCCAGCTTAGTGGTCGCTTCTTTCTAGTGGGGAAGGGTGACTCTAGGTGGCCCTGCCTCAGTGTCTCCCTCAGGCTAGGCAAGGGTCAATGTGGCCTCAGCCTCTGGGGACACAGAGTCCATGGAGATGCCCCTCCACAGGTGTGTGCGGGTGGGCAGGGACCCCTGGGTCATGCTCTGTCCTCGCACCCCCAGAGGGGCCATGTGTCAGTGTGGACGCCCTCGGAGTGCCCACCTGGCAGTGGCGGTGGAGGACGCCTTCGGGGCAGCCGTGGTGACTGCGTGGGACAGTAGCGTGCACACCACGGAGAAGCCCACCGATGCCTACGGGGACCTGAGCTTCGTGGGCTCTGGCCGCAAGCCCAGCAATGTGAGGCCTGCCTGTCCAACAGGGCCAGGGCCACTGGGCGGGACCCACGGCTCCCGGAGCCACAGCTGACCACATTCCCATGGCCCATCTCTGTCCCCCCCTCTCTGGGTCTCTGTCTCTCTCTCTCTCTGGGTCTCTGTCCTCCTCTCTGGGTCTCTGTCTCTCTCTCTTTGGGTCTCTGCCCCCCTCTCTCTGGATCTCTGTCCCTCTCTCTGGGTCTCTGTCTTTATCTCTCTGGGCCTCTGTCCCTCTCTCTGGGGCTCTGTCTCCCTCTCTGGGTCTCTGTTCCTCTCTCTGGGTCTCTGTCCCTCTCTCTGGGTCTCTGTCCCGCCCCCTCTGGGTCTCGGTCTCTCTCTCTCTGGGTCTCCGTCCCCCTCTCTGGGTCTCTGTCCCCCTCTCTCTGGGTCTCTGTCCCCCTCTCTGGGTCTCTGTCCCCCTCTGTCTCTGGGTCTCTGTCCCCCTCTGGGTCTCTGTCCCTCTCTCTGTGGGTCTCTGTTCCTTTCTCTGGGTCTCTGTCTTTATCTTTCTGGGTCTCTGTCCCTCTCCCTGGATCTCTGTCCCCCTCTCTGGGTCCCTGTCCCCTTCCTGTGTCCCCTCCTCCCGTGTATCCACAGTTCCTCCGGCTCTCTGACCGCACGGATCCAGCCCCCATCTATAACCTCGTCACACGCACGTGGGGCTTTCGTGCCCCCAACATGGTGGTGTCTGTGCTGGGGGGATCGGCGGGTCCTGTCCTCCAGACCTGGCTGCAGGACCTGCTGCGGCGTGGGCTGGTGCGGGCCGCCCAGAGCACAGGTGACCGTGGGGGCTGTCCCTGCCCGAAGCATGAGTGATCGTGGGGGCCATCCCCCCCAGAGCATGAGTGACCATGGGGGCCGTCCCCCCCAGAGCAAGGTGACCTGTGTGGGGGCCGTCCCCGCCCAGGCCACTGCTGGTTGCTGGGGACGCTGCCTCCCCAGGCTCTGCGCCTAGGACTCACGCCACCCCCTTCCCTGCCTCTGTGTCTCTGCCCTGTGCAGGGGCCTGGATCGTGGCTGAGGGGCTGCACACGGGCATCGGCCGGCACGTGGGGGTGGCTGTGCGGGATCACCAGACGGCCAACACTGGGGGCAGCAAGGTGGTGGCCATGGGCGTGGCCTCCTGGGGTGTGGTCCGGAATAGGGACACCCTCACCAACCCCAAGGTGACAGCAGGGCCTTGGAAAAGGATGGGGCCGGGGTCAGAGTGCAGAGGTCTGTGGTCGGGACCCCTGGGTCTGAGGGAGGAGGCTGGGCCTGGACCCCCCAGTCTGAGGGAGGAGGCTGGGCCTGGACCCCTGGGTCTGAGGGAGGAGGCTGAACCCTGGCCCCCGGTCTGAGGGAGGAGGGCCTGGTGCAGTCCTGAAAAGGCTGCTCAGTCTGGTCTGGCCATTTGTCCCCCAGGGCTCGTTTCCTGCGCGGTATCGGTGGCGAGGCGACCCTGAGGATGGGATCCAGTTTCCTCTCGATTACAACTACTCGGCCTTCTTCCTGGTGGACGACGGCACGCATGGCCGCCGGGGCGGCGAGAACCGCTTCCGCCTGCGCTTTGAGTCCTATGTGGCACAGCAGAAGACAGGCATGAGAGGTGGGTGGCCTTTGCGCTCCTGATCCACAGCCCAGAGCCCAGGCCTGGTCAGATTTAGGGTCATTTTCTACTTTCTTTTTTCTTCTTTTTTACTTGCTACTGGGGGCACCGACCTGGAGCCTTGTGCATATTTTGCAAGCGCTCTACCCCTGGGCTGCACCCCTATCTCCTTTTTTAGTTTTTATCTTTTTTCTTGCGGTACTGGGGGTTGAACCGAGGGCCTCATGCCTGCATGCTCTGCAAGTGCTGGGCCACTGAGCTGCGCCCCCAGACCATTTTTTTACTTTTTGAGACAGGGTCTCGCTAAATTACACAGACTGCCTCTGGTCTCAAACTTGCGATCCTCCTGCCTCCGCCTCCCCAGTCCCTGGGATTACAGTGTGCGCCACAGCGCCTGGCAGGCTTTAGTTTTTATCTTGAGACAGGGTCTCGCTAAGTTGCGCAGACTGCCTTTGACTTCCAATGCATGGTCCTCCTGCCACCGCCTTCCAAGTCACTGGGATTACAGGTTTGCAACACCGTGCCCTGTTTTCAAGGATCCCTATCTGGAAATCTCAGACATGTACAGAAAAATGCACAAGAGGAGATGGCCTGGTGGATATCAACACTCTGAGCTCACTTGTACAATCAGCATCCAGATTAAAAGATAGTGTTACTGGCCCCAGATGTCTTCCAGTTCTGTTATCTCGAAGGAATTCCCTTTTTATCTCTGACCTCTGGCAACCACAATTTGTTCCTTCTCTGTCGCTATACTTTTGTCTTTCTGAGGTCATATAAATGAAATGCAGATTGGGCAAACCCTTATTCAAATTATTTGGGCAGAAGTCTTTCTAATTTTGGAGGTTTTCAGATTTTAGAATACTTACATAGGCTTTATGTGTTGAACACTCCCGATCAGAAAAATCTGAAATCCAAACTCCAAAAGGTTTTGAGCGTCAGGTCAACACTCACAAAGTTTCAGATATTGGAGCATTTCAGGTTTCAGATGTTTGCGTTAGGGAGACTCAGCCTGTAACATAACACGTAACCTTTGAGACTTTCTTCACTCAGCATAAAGTATTATGGCTGCTCTCATGTGTGTTCAAGCCAGGGGTGGTGACCCACGCCTATAATCCCATCGACTCGGGAGGTGGAGGCAGGAGGATGGCAGGCTTGAGGCCAGAGGCAGCCTGTGTATCTTAGAGAGACCCTGTTTCAAGGTAAAAAACGAAAGCAGGGCTAGGGGTGCAGCACAGTGGTAGAGTGCTTGCAAAGTATGCACAAGGCCCTGGGTTCCACACCCTAGTACTGCAAAAAAAAAAAAAAAGGAAAGAAAGAAAAACATTGTGTTCAATTTAACAAATCAAATCATAAAAAGGTATATAAAGAAAAGTTAATTATTTCCCATTCTCAGTTCTACCCCCACCCCCACAGTGGGTTAATCAACATTTGACAGTTTGGAGTTTACCCTTTCATACCTTTCTCTATGCTATAAAATTCCATGCAATTATATTTCCACTTATATGGTGTTTCTTTCTTCTTCTTTTTTGTACTGTACATATGCCTATTACACTTTTCTCATGAATATCCTTTAGGTCCAAACTTCTCTATCTTGCTTCTTCTTTTAATAGTTGATGTTATTCCTTAGTAAGGAAGTATCATCTATTTTCTGAAAATTCCCCAGTTGACAGCTACATAAAGCTTTAGCATTTGGCGCTATAGCTAATGCTGAGCAAAGGTCTTTGTATGGAGATCTGCATATACAGATATTTCAAATTCTGTACAATCAATTCCTTAAGTGGGATTGCTGGGTGTGGGTTTTAATAGAAAGGACTGGATAACTGTACAACTTTGCAGTAATTCCCACTCTCATCAACAATATGTGACAGTGTCCTTTTCTATCCAGCTTCAATCAACTCTGGATATTCTTCCATTAATTTTTATTCAGTTTTTAGGTTTACATTTTTTGCCAATGTGATCGGTAAAGAAATAGTACCTTGCTTTTATGTGATGTTTTATTTGTTGTTAGGTGCCATCAAGCCATCTCCCACTCATAGCAACCCTCATAGGGTTTTCAATGGCTGACTGTTTTGGGATTGCTTCAGGAGTGGGTTGCCAGGTCCTTCTCCCATTTTTGCAGTGATGGGGATCGAACCCGGGTCCTCAGAGAGTGCAGAGCAGCGCTCTACCAACTGAACTAAACACTAGCCCTTTAATTTATTTAAACACCATTGAAAGATCTACATATTTGTTGGTCAAGCAGATATCTTCAAGTATTCGCTATCCCTGTATCCTTTGCATGTTTTAAAATGGGGCTACTTCTTATGTTTTCATAGGATTTTTTTTGTGTGTGCGTTATATGTTAATTTTACACAGATGGATTGGGAGTGTAACTCAGAGGTCAAGCACTTACATAGCTGCGTGAGGCCCTGGGTTCCATCCCAAGCAACATATGCACACGCATGCATACCTCACACACCACACACACGTGTATACACACACGTTCCTCACACACCACACACACACACTCACTCATGGACACACACAGTTACAAAGACACTTTAATGTTGATATCCCCTGCCATAAAAAATTCTATTCTTTCCTTTTTTTTTTAATTGGAAATTTTTAATGTACACCTTAATGTGATTCAAAAAACTCTATTCTTTTCATGTGATGAGAATTTTTTTGGCCTTGCTGGGGATGGAACCCAAGGCCACCTGCTTGCGTGGCAGGCACTCTACCCCGGAGCCACATTCCCAGCCCCTCGTTAGATCTTTTTTTGTGTGGTTAGGTTTCTGTTGTCTTCTCATGGCCCCTTGGTTTCCTGTCTTTTAGAGAGACCTACCCTCTCCCCGACAAATATCCTGCTAAGTCTACCTTATCATCTCTTGTCTTTTTTTTGCCTTTTTGAGATGAGGGCTTGCGTAAACTCGCCTCGAGCCCAAGCTCTTCTTGCCTTCTTTCCCTAGAGCCCTTTCCCTTTGCTTCCCTAGAGCCCATATTACAGGCAGCCACCACTACACCCAGCCTTTCACAGGTTTATATTTAAGTCTTGAATCCATCTGGAAATGATTTTTACTTTTTTTTTTTTTTGTGGTACTGAGGGTTGGACCCAGGGCCTCACGCTTGCATGCTCTGCAAGTGCTGGACCACTGAGCTGCACACCCAGGCCATTTTTTAGTTTTTGAGACAGGGTCTCGCTAAGTTACACAGACGGCCTCTGGTCTCGAACTTGTGATCCTCCTGCCTCCACCTCCCGAGCCTCTGAGATTACAGGCGTGAGCCACCGTGCCCGGCGATTTTTACATGTTTTCAAGTAGGGAATCCACGGTTCTTTCCTTCCAAACCAAGAACCATGGTTTCTTCATGACCACTCAACAATGGAGCCACCCTTTCTGGCCACACTGACAGGCGGTGGTGGTGGTTGTTAGGTGCTATCGAGTCGGTATCCGACTCATAGCAACCCTATGTACAGGCGAAACACTTTGTCAGTGCTTCTCTGCTATTCATAGGGTTTTCAATGGCAGATTGATTTTTTGGGAGTGGGTTGCCAGGGCGGTGGTTACTAGTTACATATTCACTCCCTGCGTATTTTCAAATCGATGTTGCCCTCTTTCTATTTCCTTCCTTCCTTCCTTCCTTCCTTCCTTCCTTCCTTCCTTCCTTCTCCCCTTCCTTTTTTTCAGTACTAGGAATTGAAACCAGGGCCTTCTGCATGTGAGCCACATGCTCTCCCACTGAGCTGCACCCCAGCCCCTTTTCCACTTTTTATTTTTAAACGAGGTTCCGTTACATTGAGCAAGGGCCTCTGGTTTGGAACCTGCCATCCTCCTGTCTCAGGCTCCTGAGTTGCTGGGATCACAGGCCTGAGCCATGGCCCCCGGCGTGCCCTGTTTCTTTTCTCTATTTATCTATTCTTGTGCTGTAATGGTGTTTTGATTATAACAGTTTAGAAACATTTTAGTGTTATTGTTAGGGAACGTTCCTTGTCATTGTCCTTTCTCAAAAATCTCCTGGCTCCTCTCTGACCTTTATGATTTCATATGAACTTTGAAATTATCCTTTTCTGTTCAAAAAGCGTAAACACCTCCAAACCTGCCCCAACCTCCCCTCTTTCCCCAAACGGTACTGATTTTTTTTTTTTTTTTTTTTTGGTGGTACTGGGGGTTAAACCCAGGGCCTCGCACCTGCATGCTCTGCAAGTGCTGGACCACTGAGCTGCACCCTCCTTTTTTTTTTTTTACTTTTTGAGACAGGGTCTCGCTAAGTTACGCAGACTACCTCTGGTCTCAAACTTGCGATGCTCCTGCCTCCGCCTCCCGAGCCGCTGGGATTACAGGTGTGCGCCACCGCGCCTGGCTTCATGTGTTTTTTTGACAGGCCAACTCGATGTTAATTTTTCCATTTACTCAGGCCTTGTCCTTGAGGTCTGTAAAGTTCCTCACAACAATTCTGTACCTTTCTGAATAATTCCCACATACCTTACAATCTTTATCAAAACGTCAATAAGATACAGATTATTACCAGTTTGGAGAAAAGTTTTTGATTGTTGCGTATTTTTCTCATATCAATCATCCTACCAATTCATTTAAATAATTCTTTTTCTTTGCTGGTGGAGCTTTCCAATTTTCTCAGAATATAAGCTATATTCTTTAAGTAAATGCCATTGTCTCTTCTAGCTTGAATAAAACCTGGCTTTTTGTTTGTTTTAGTTCACCGCTAGGGGTGTTGAACCAAGGGCCTTGTGCATACTAAGCAAGTATTCTACCACGTTTTAAAATGTTTTTATTTTTATTTTTTATTTTTTTGCATGCACCCCCATGCTGGATTTCCACTGCTTTTTTTGTTGTTGTTGTTGCAGTACTGGGGGTTGAACCCAGGGCCTTGCGCCTGCATGCTCTGCAAGTGCTGGACCACTGAGTTGCGCCCTCAGCCCATTTTTTTCTTACTTTTTGAGACAGGGTCTTGCTAAATTACACAGACTGCGTCTGGTCTTGAACTTGCCATCCTCCTGCCTCCGCCTCCCAAGCCGCTGGGATGACAGGTGTGCGCTACCGCGCCCGGCCTGCTTTTTATTTTTTGAGATAGGGTATCGGCAAGTCACACAGGCTGCCTCTGACCTTGAACCTCCGGTCCTACTGCCTCAGCAGCCCGAATGCTAAGATCACAGGCATGCCCCACCGCAGCCGGCAAGAACTAGCACTGTTAATTCCAATTCTTTCAGTTTCTTGCACTGTTACGTTAGCTCAGAGCTCCGGAACAAGCAGTGTGCATCATGACGATGCAGTTTCTTATCCTAACGAGCGCAGAGTTGGCATAAGACCACTCCATATAGTTTTATTTTTGGACTTTGGCAAATGTCTTCATCGTGTTTGCGCAGCCCTCGCGTTTCCTTCACTTGGTACTTGACCCTTCCCCTCCTCTGACTGCGGGTGGTTAATCAATCATAAGCGTGACTCAGGCAAGTCATACCCGGGTCGCTCCAGGGCCCAGAGCCCAGGTCACGCGCCTCCTCCTCCCGGCAAGTGAGGCAGCACCGTCTTTGGCTTCCCGCGCTCCCGAGGCACGCATGGCACTGTCGCCACGCGCCTCGCCAGGCTGGGGAGAGGCCAGTGCTTGCCCCAGGGACTCCTGGGAAAGGCGGCTCTCTCTAGACCCCAGCAAGGGCTGGTGGGAGGTGACCGAGGGCCGCTCTCTTCTCCCAGGCACTGGAATTGACATCCCCGTCCTCCTCCTCCTGATTGGCGGTGACGAGAAGATGCTGCAGGTAGGAGGTGGGCGGGGAGGCGGCCCGGCCTCCCGGGCCCTGGGTGCTGGGGGAGCAGGGCTGCAGGGCTGGGCCTGGCCGAGTGTCTGGTCCCTCACTGCTCCTGTCCCCTGCAGCGGATAGAGGACGCCACCCAGGCTCAGCTCCCCTGCCTGCTGGTGGCCGGCTCTGGCGGCGCCGCCGACTGCCTGGCGGAGACCCTGGAAGCCACGCCAGGGAGCAGGGGAGCCAGGGGGGACGAAGCCCACGATCGGATGAGGCGATTCTTCCCCAAGGGGGACCCCGAGGCCCTGCAGGCCCAGGTACGACCCTGACGCCCGGCCCCGGGTCCTGAGGAGCGGGCGGGGAGCTGAGTCCTGGGGGCCGCGGGCCTCAGAGTGCGGGCTCCGCAGGTGGCACGCATCATGACCCGGAAGGAGCTGCTGACCATCTACAAATATGATGACGACGGCTCGGAGGAGTTCGAGACCATCGTCCTCAGGGCCCTGGTGAACGGTGAGCCGGGGCCCCCCAGGCCTCCCTCTCCCGCTCCCCAGGACACTGCCTGGCCTCCCCTCTGGCCTCCATCTGACGCCCAGGCCTCCTGTGTCTGGCTTCCCGCCCCGCGACCCTGCTGGGGGCTTTGCCTGGTGCTGTTTGGACAGCTCTCTCTGCGTGCTTCCATTGCGTTTCAGCCTCTGGGACCCAGGCAGCCTTTTATCCTCCCATCGGCCCCCCACGTGTGCACTGTGATTTCCACCCCCTTATCATCCATTTCATTCATCCGTCTGTCCCTATCCCCCCATCCATCCATCCTCCACCCATCTGTCCATCTTTATACCCACCCATCCATCTTTCCATCCACCTATACATACACCTATCCAACACCATCCATCCATCTTTGCACCCACCCACCCACCTGTCCATCCATCCATCCATCCACCAACCCATCCACTCATCCAACCATCCATCTACCCATCTATCCACCTATCCACCTACCAAACCCCCCACTCATCTACCCATCCATCCATCTACTCTTTCTCCCATCCATTCATCCATCTACCCTTCCACCCAATGACCCATCCACTCATCCATTCATCTTTCCACCCACCTGTCCATCCACCTGTCCATCCACCCATCCATCCACCAATCTACCCACTCATCCACCCATCCATCCATCTTTCCATCTACCCGTCCATCCACCTATCCACCTACCAAATACCCCACTCATCTACCCATCCATCCATCTACTCTTTCTCCCATCCATTCATTCATCCACCCTTCCATCCACTGACCCACCCACCCATCCATCCATCTTTCCATTCACCCGTCCATCTACCTATCCACCCACCTGTCCATCCACCCACCCATCCACCAATCCACCCATTCATCCACCCATCCACCCACCTTTCCATTCATCCGTCCATCCACCTATCCACCCACCTGTCCATCCACCCATCCATCCACCAATCCACCCATTCATCCACCCATGCATCCATCTTTCCATTCACCCGTCCATCCACCTATCCACCCACCTGTCCATCCACCCATTCATCCACCAATCCACACTCACCTACCCACCCATCCATCTACTCTTTCTTGCGTCGATTCATGCATCCATCCATCTTTCCATGCACCATCCTTCTACCCATTCATTGATATATCCATTAACAATTCTATCCACTCCTTCTACCCGTCTGTTTTCACCCATCCATTCAACTGTTTTTCCATCTATCTTCCACCCACCCATTCTTCCTTTCCTACACCTTCCAATGCATGTTAAGCACTTTGACTGAACATGAATCAAAATGTCTCCCAATCAGGAAATCCTGACATTTCATTAGCGATGGCAGCTCAGGTGACTGAATGTTGAAAACCAGGCAGGGAGCATCATGACCCGCTGATAGAGGCTGGGGATGGGGGTCATTTATTCATTCAATAAACATTATCCTAGGTTCTAGAGCTTAAAGCAGACCTATATCCTGCTCTCAAGGAGCCATATCCTACTAGGGTTATTTGGACTTCTTTCTTTCTTTCTTTCTCTCTCTCTCTCTTTCTTTCTTTTTTTCTTTCTCTTTTTCTATTTCTTTGTTTCTTTCTCTTTTTCTCTTTGTTTCCTTTCTTTCTCTCTCCTTCCTTCCTTCCTTCTTTCTTTCCTTCCTTCCTTCCATATTGGGATGGCACCCAGGGCCTTGCACAGCTAAGCAAACACTCTGTCACTGAGCCACATCCCCAGCCCCAGGCACATCCTCAAGTAAAATCTAAGACAAAAGCACAGGGAAGAATCACTGGCAGTAGGGGAGAAACTTCAAGGAAAGCGTGGATTAAAATGGACCTTGATGATAGGCAGGAACACAGGATGCAGTGGCCACACCTGTGATCCCAGCACTCGACAGGAGGGTGCAGCCTGGGCTACACAGTGAGACCCTGTGCCCACACGCACACCAACAAAACAAAAAGTATACCAAAAAGTGAAAAAACAAGCAAGAGTCAGTTGTCTGGAAAGAAGAGGGAGGAAGTGGAAGCTCTGTGGGGATGGAGGAGAGGGTCATCTTTCAGGTCAGAAGAATTCTATGGGGACAAGCTCGGTCCCGTGAGAACTCCCCCGCTCAGTAGAACAGCAGGTGCTTTTGCCTGTGGAACCCAGCAAAGCTGAGCTGAAGTACTAGTGTGGCCCTTGCCAGCCAGTGTGGCCGTGGAGGGAGACCTCCCCTCTCCTAGCCTGGTTCTCTCTGAAAAGTGGAGATAGCACTTCGCAGGAGAATTGCCAGCTTCTAGGTGATTTTTTTTTTTTTTTTTTTTTTTTGCGGTACTGAGGATTGAACCCAGGGCCTCTCACCTGCATGCTTTGCAAGTGCTGGACCACTGAGCTGCGCCCCCAGCCCATTTTTTTTTAACTTTTTTTTAACTTTTTGAGACAGGGTCTCGCTAAATTATGCAGACTGTCGCAGGTCTCGAACTTGCGATCCTCCTCCCTCTGCCTCCCGAGTTGCTGGGATTACAGGCGTGCGCCCCTGCACCCGGCTCTTTGCTGCTTTTTTGTTCTCTTGTGGTGCTGAGGGTCAAACCACATGCTAGGCAAGCACTCTACCACTGAGCCACATCCCCAGCCTTTTTTTTTTTTTGACAGGGTCTTACTAGTAGTCCAGGCTGGCCTTGAACCCATGATCCTCCTGCCTCCACTTCCTGGGTGCTGGGATTACAGGCGTGGCTTGAGGGTCCTTTTCCCAACGTAGACATGCACCTTTGAAACCCTAGCAGTCGCTACAGCCCGCCTCAGCACCCATCCCCGAGGTTCCTGGGCCTCCCAGTCCCTCCACTGTAGTCTCCTGTGGACCCTAAGCATTTTCTATGCCCATCCCCGCAGGCTGGCGTGCTCTGGGTGGCCTTGTGTCTGGGACACAATTCCCTTAGTAGGTGGGCCTCCAAGACAGAAACTACTGATTTCTCTCTCCATCCCTCCCATTGCCTGGTCTATAACCTCCCTCAATAAATAATCAATGAATATACAACTCCCTTTCCTTCCTCCCTCTGTCTTTCTGTCCTTCCTTTATTTATTTAATTTTTGTCTGTTGTTTGGGACAGGGTCTCTCTATGCAGTCCAGGCTGGCCTCAAACTCTCGAACCTCCTGCCTGAGCCTCCTGAGTGTTGGGATTACAGGTGTGCCTCGCCACGCCCAGCACTGCATGGTTCTAACTGAGCGAATGACCTTATTCCTCTAGTGGCCTCTTGCTTAAAGACCCCCGGCTGCCCAGCAATGCCCCTGCACAGAATGTACCTGCCAGGCACTCCATGGAAGCAGAACGGACATTCACCCGAAGCTCCTGGCTTCCCTGTCTCCCTCTCACCCTTGCAGCCTGTAAGAGTTCTGAGGCCTCAGCTTACCAGGACGAGCTGCGATTGGCTGTGGCTTGGAACCGCGTGGACATCGCGCAGAGTGAACTCTTCCGGGGGGACATCCAGTGGCGGGTGAGAGGTCGCGACCTGGGGTGTGGGTTCTGGGAAGTGGGGTGTGCTCCCCCCTCGCCTGGCCAGCCTTCCCCCCTTGTCCAGCCGTCTCTGGCGTCTCCTCCCACGCATTCCCTCTCCTTGTTCGTCCCTCGTCATGGTCATCGCGTACCCCATCCTTGACCTCTGACCTCTGTCTGCCTCTCGGCTCCTCTCCTGTCCCAGTCCTTCCACTTGGAGGCCTCGCTCATGGACGCCCTGCTGAACGACCGGCCTGAGTTCGTGCGCCTGCTCATCTCTCACGGCCTCAGCCTGGGCCACTTCCTGACCCCCATGCACCTGACGCAGCTGTACAGCGCCGCGCCCCAGCACTCGCTCATCCGCAGCCTCCTGGACCAGGCGTCCCACAGCGCGGGCCCCAAAGCCCCGGCTCTGAAGGACGGGGCCGAGGAGCCCCGGCCGCCTAACGTGGGGCAGGTGCTGAGGAACCTGCTGGGGGAGACGTGCGCGCCGCGGTTCCACGCCACGAACGCCCGCGACCCCCGCCCGAGCCAGGGCTGCACCGAGAGCGTAAGGACCGCTAGGGTGCAAGGAGACCCTGGGGGCGTGGCCACGAGGGAGGGCGGAGTCTGGGCGCGGCCAAGACCTGGGGCGGGGCCTGCGCTTGGGGCCCCGCCTTGCCACACCCCCCTTCGCCTGCAGGTGCTTCTGCTGTGTGACTGGGACCCCTCGCAGCCCTCCCAGGAGGAAGGCTTGGAGCAGGCCCCCTGGAGCGACCTGCTGCTCTGGGCCCTGCTGCTCAACCGGGCGGAGATGGCCATGTACTTCTGGGAGAAGGTGAGCGCTGACTCCCATCTCGGATCCCACGTTCCTCCGGCTCTGTCCTCTGCACCCACGGGACAGCCAGGGCCTGGCTAGGGTGCCCTGACCTCTGATGTCACCCGACGTGCACTCCATCCTCAGTCCCCGATGCCTGACCCCCACCTCGGCATTTTCTTTTTCTCTCCTCGTATCACGCATTTTTCGTTTTCTCTTTTTATTGACGGTATTTGGAGGCTGGCCAGGCCTTGCACATACTTCGAAAGTGCTCTGGCACTGGGCTGCACCCTCGCCCCTTTTTTACTTTTTCTTTTTTCTTTTTTATTTATTATTATTATTTTTTGTTTTTTGTGATACTGGCCGTTGGACCCAGGGCCTCACACTTGCATGCTTTGCAAGTGCTGGACCACTGAGCTGCACCCCAGCCCATTTTTTTACTTTTTGAGCCAGGGTCTCGCTAAGTTACACAGACTGCCTCTGGTCTCGAACTTGCAATCCTCCTGCCTCAGCCTCCTGAGCCGCCGGGCCCTTTTTTACTTTTTATCTTGAGACAGGGTCTTGCTAAGTTGCGCAGGCTGCTTCTGGCCTCAAACCTGCGATCCTCCTAGCTTTGCCTCCCGAGTCACTGGGATTATAGGCGTGTGCCACTGTGCCTGGCTGTAATTTGTTTTTCCATGAGTGGTAGATCCTGGACACCTCCCCGCACCCCGTCTCTGCTGCTCCAGGGCTCCAACTCTGTGGCCTCAGCTCTGGGGGCCTGTTTCCTGCTCCGAGTGATGGCGCGCCTGGAACCCGAGGCAGAGGAGGCCGCGCGGCGGAAAAACCTGGGGGCCAAGTTCGAGAGCCTGGCGGTTGGTGTGTGGGGCAGGGCTCCCGAGAGGGGGACGGTGCCTGCCCAAGCCTGCCATACCCCTGCCCCTGCCAGCTCCTTTCCTTCCCCCTCACCGGGACCCCTGCCCGCAGACCTCTTTGGTGAGTGCTACCACAACAGCGAGAGTAGGGCGGCCCGCCTGCTCCTGCGTCGTTGCCCCCTCTGGGGGGGCGCCACCTGCCTCCAGCTTGCCACCCATGCGGATGCCCGGGCCTTCTTCGCCCAGGATGGGGTGCAGGTGAGCATCCGACTCCACGCTTGGCAATGAGCGTGGGGCCCAGGGGCAGCTGGGGGCTTGTGCAGACCCCCCAGACAGCATCACACCCCCAGACAGAACCCCTACCCTGGACAGCATCCCTGTCCCCAATAGCAACATGCCCCGACACCTATGCTGCCCCAACCAGCACCCTCCCCCTACAGCACCCCTCCCCCAACAGCACCTCTCCACTGGACAGGACTCCTTACACTACAGCACCCCTCCCTGAGACAGCTGCTCTTCCCACAAGAACCCCAACCCGCTTCCACAGAAAGCCAGCCTCTCACCGCAAAGCCCAACCCTCCATAAAGTTCCCCTGCTGTCTCTAGCAGGAAGTCTGATCTCCTACACAGGAAGTCCCTCCCACTCCCACAGGCAATTTCATTACCCCAGAGGAAGTCTTGCCCCATTCACAGGAAGTCCTTTCCGCTCCCATAGGCAATTCCACTCCTCCTAAAGGAAGTCCCACCTCATCCTCAGGGAGTTCTTCCCACTTCCTTTAGGGGTCCCTTGTTCTGGTTCTCAATAGTTAGGATGAATTTATTGTTCAATCATCCATTGTTTTGGACATAGGCAATCTTTGGCTTCGGAAATCACACCCTTCTTGTAGGAAATTCTTTCCCATGGGGAGTCCTGTTTGCCCCCATCGTCTGTCCAATCCTGACAATCCATTTTGAAAACGTTCTCAGTGCCCTCAATTGAAATCAGACAGGAGCTCAGAAGTTCCCATCCCCAGTACAGGAAGTTCTGCCCACCCTACAGGAAGTCTTGTTTATGCCAACAGAAAGTCTCATTCTCACCTGTTGGAATGGTTTGTCTGGCATTTCAAGTGCTTGTACCCAGAGTCCTTTGCTTTGAATAGTGGTGAAGTTCACGCACTCCAGCTCGTCTAGATACTGATTGTGTTTCTTCGGGCCACTTCCTTAACCTCTCTGCCTTGCATGTGAGAAGGAGAAAAAAGCCATGCCTGCCTTCTTAGGGGTGTGGCCAGGGTTCGGTGAGCTGAGTGTGTAGGTGTGTGGCCCAGTATCTGCCTGGTAGCATCAATAAAAGTTGACTGCTCAGATCTGCTAGCCAAACCTGGGGCTAGGTGTCTCTGCCTTTGACTGCTGTCCCCCAGCCCCTAACAGTTATGATACCCACGTGGGGCCTCAGCTTTGTGCCCCGGAGCCGTGGTCCAGCCCTGGCTAGGGTCTTAGGGGGAGGGATATGTGGAGATTCAAGCTGCTAATCCTCCCACTCCCCACAGTGTCTGCTGACACAGAAGTGGTGGGGGGAGATGGACAGCGCAACGCCCATCTGGGCCCTCGTCCTCGCCTTCTTTTGCCCCCCGCTCATCTACACCGATCTCATTGCCTTCAGGTCAGTCCCTTGGGGTTGAGGAGGGGGGGTGAGATGCTCCTTCCTGCTCACTTCCGCCCATCTTCCTTACTTGGCCCACTGTGTGGGGACTCTTTCCCTCCCCTAGAGGGATGTTCTGGGCGGTGAGGTTTGGGAGCGCTCTCTGCAGTTTTGCGAGGGGCGGTTAGTTCCTCTGCTTTTCAGGCTGTGGCTCTGGGGGGGAGCTGCCCGCCTGGGGTGACGTGGAGGGCCGCCTCTCCGTCTCCCTGCAGCGTCTCGGGTGAGGAAGTTGGGTCTTTCTGGAGGGACTCCCTCCATGTCCCCCTGTTTCCCTTCACGCCAGGAAGTCCGAAGAGGAGTCCGCCCAGAAGGGCTCCAGCCTAGACGTGGATAGTGGCATTAACGGGGAAGGGCCTCTTGGGTGAGTGTCACGCCGGCACTGTGCGAGGCCGGGGTGCTGTGGGCAGCGTCGGGGACTCGGAGCCAGGCCCGTGCTGAGGCCTGGGGCTTCACGGAACAGGGGCTTCGGTGAGGCAGGGAGAGGGTGAGCAGGTTGCCGAAGGGCCAGGTTCAAGGCTTGGCTGAATGTAGGGCTCGGCCACCCAGGAGGTCGTCCCTGGGCGTCAGTCTGCCTCGTGCTGGGCAGATGTCCATCCTCGGTGGCAAGTGGGACCGGGTGGCAATGGCTCAGTCAGGGGCTTTTCACCTATTCTTCTGACCCTGGGGCTCTGGATTTTAATTATTGTGCTTTCGTATCCATGGAGGTCTTTGAAAAATCAGGCCTTACAGGGTTGGGGTGTAGCTCAGTGGTAGAACACTTGCCCAGCATGCATGAGGTCCTGGGTTCCATCCCTGGCAATGCCAAAAACCAACAACAGCAGCAACAGAAACAGGCCTCTGCGAATGAAATAGAATGTCGATCAAGCTTCACATAACGCTGTGTGGTGGAGGTGCTGAGGGACACATCTCTGAGTCAGGCAGACCTGGGTTCAAATCCTGACTTTGATCTTGAAAGTGACTTCACCCTAAGCCTCAATTTTGTTTTGTGTAAAATGAAGGTAAAGAGGAAGCCATATCCATGTTAGTCAGGTTAGGTTAGATATTGCTGCAATAATATACAACGACAAAAATCCCAGTGGCTGCAACACATGCCAGTCCTGGGTCAGCCCTGTCTCTGCTCTGTGAGGTCTCCACCTGGGTTAGGGGCTCCCCGGAGCCAAGGTGTTGCTGGGGTCCTGGCAGGAGAAAGGAAATGGGCAAGCCAGGCTCTGGTTCTTGGCTACAACGCACAAAGTGAGCGCATCCTTGGGCCCACATTTCATTGGCAAAAGCAAATCACGTGGCAACTCTTTAGCTCCCCAGGTCTAATGTTACAAAGCACGGTGGGCAGCCAGCGAGCTGAATCCTTTTGGAAGTCAGTTCATTTGAATCTCCCAGCAACCCCACGCACAGGCCTGCGTTTATCCCACGTCTTAGGTGAAGTAAGCAAGGCATTAAGTCACTCAGATCGCAGGCTGGTAGGTGGCAGAGGGGGCTTTGGACCCAGGTCTTGTTCCTGAGCCTGCCTGGGTGGACCCGCCTCAGTGGAGAGCTCTGGGGCCCTACCTGGAGAGGCCCGGCTGGTGTCCTGAGGGTCAGGTGGGCCGTCCCAGGTCAGAGGTGGTGAAGTGAAAGAAGGGGGACTTGGAGCCCAAAGCCACAGGGGTCAGAAGCCAGGTGGAAGCTCAGGCGCCTGGACCGTAGGAGGCCTCCGAGGCTGGAGACAGGGGTGAGGGGTCGCTGGTCCAGCGGGCGGCCTCTGCCACCTTGGTTCCCGGCCCCGGGGTGTGGCGGCCGTGCTGAGTCCCCTCGCCTCTGCTCCGTCCCGTGCCCCGCAGGCCCGCGGATTCCCCACAGACGCGCGCCGGGCCGCAGGGCGGCTGCGGGCCGTGCGCGCGGCGCGGCTGGCTGCGGCGCTGGGCGCACTTCTGGGGCGCGCCGGTGACCGCCTTCGTGGGCAACGTGGTCAGCTACCTGCTCTTCCTGCTGCTGTTCGCGCGCGTGCTGCTGGCGCGCGCCGGCCCCGCGGCGCCCGGGCCGGCCGAGCTGCTGCTGTGCTTCTGGGCCTTCACGCTGCTCTGCGAGGAGCTGCGCCAGGGCCTGGCGGGCGGCGGCCTGGCGGGCGCGGGGCTGGCGGGCGGAGGCCCTGGACCC
Source organism: Pedetes capensis (assembly GCA_007922755.1). NCBI lineage: Eukaryota > Metazoa > Chordata > Mammalia > Rodentia > Pedetidae > Pedetes > Pedetes capensis. The sequence continues at coordinate 49,173 of VMDO01010240.1, read as the reverse complement.
GCCCCGCTGCGCCGCCGCCTGCGCCTCTACCTGGCGGACGCCTGGAACCAGTGCGACCTGCTGGCGCTGAGCTGCTTCCTGCTGGGCATGATTGGCCGGTGAGTGGGGGCCCCGGGCCTTGGCATCCCCAGGACTCCGGGCTGAACATGCCCGAGTGCCGGGCCTCACCTCCAGCTCCCCCAGCCTTTTTTTTTTTTTTTTTTTGCAGTGCTTGGGGGTTGAACCCGGGGCCCCACACGTGCTTTACAAGTGCTCCACCACTGGGCTGTGCCCCCAGCCCTTTTTTATTTTTTCTCTTGAGGCAAGGTCTGGTTAAGTTACACAACCTGCCTCTGGCCTCCAACCTGCGGTCCTCCTGCCTCTGCTTCCCAAGTTGCTGGGGTCACAGGCCTGCACCCCCGCGCCCGGGCCTAGCACTGACAAATTCCCCCCCCCCGTACTAGGGGTTGAACCCAGGGCCTCGTCCTTGCATCCTTTGCAAGTGCTGGACCACAGAGCTGCACCCCCAACCCGTATTTTTACTTTTTGAGACAGGGTCTTGCTAAGTTACACAGACTGCCTCTGGTCCTGAACATGTAGTCCTTCTGCCTCTGCCTCCTGAGCCGCTGGGATAACAGGCCTGCGCCACCGCACCCGGCCAAGCACTGACAAATTCTCGCCAAGGGACTATTTCCCAATTACGTTAAACTTCCCTGCTCAGTGTTGTGCAGGGAAATCAAATGCATTTCATTTATTTTCATTTTTAGTTTCTGAAAAATCACTTCCATTTGGTTATTATCTGGGGTAGGTTTTCCAGCTCAGCATCAGTGTCTTTGTGCTGAGATGAATTCTGCCAACGGCTAGGGTGTGTGTGAGATTTTCTTCGTGGCTCTGTTTTTTTCATGTCTAGGTTTCCTGGGTCGGATTTCTGAGGGTCAGGTTTATCGGGGAGACTCTGATGGTCTGGCAACCTTTCAGTCAGAAACTTGGCTGCTGCTTTTTATTTCTCACAAAAAACAAATTGTGAAGAATTCTCCTCAGGCATTTTCATTGCCACAACTGGGCGGTTTGGTGTTCCTTCATTACTTCTAGAGTTTCCTGATCATACTGTAGGGTGCCCAAAGGGAGGGCAAAGGGCAGTTCAGAGTGTCCCTGGGAACAAATTGTCCTCACTTGGCTTGGCACCTGCCCTCTGGAAATACTTTCCCTCCTCTCCTTTGCCAGGTCAATACCTGTACCCCCCTTAGACCCCAGCTTGCCGTCCCTGCCTCCGGGAGCCTTCCTTATGTTCCCTACCCTCTGGATCTCTCCGTGGTATTTCCCTGAGATCCCCCCAAATGGTGCTCTGGCTGTGGCTTGTGTTGTCTCTCCAGTCATGATTAGAAACTCTGGCATTTGTCTCCTCTTCCGACAACTTAAACCTTGTATTACCAAAAAAAAAAAAAAAATACAGAAACACATCTTCATCAAGGCAGACTAAGCAAATGAAGAACACAGAGCAGAAGGCAAAGATTGTCCTCACTTGTTCCAAGCATATGCCTTTCTTGGTGGGTACCTCCATCAACAGTCTGGGGCACACCCTGACTGTTCTTTTTTCTATTCATCAGATACATATAATTCTTTTTCCATGAATGGCATGATATTTTATATATTATTCTGGCTTTTTAAAAATATTTTTCTCTGAAGTATGTGCTGAAAGTCTGTCTGAAAATGCCACATTAGATTCCAGAAGAAGCCGTTGAAGCCATTGTTGGCTAAAGAGCAGATAAAACCAATTACTTTGCCAAAATTTAATGAATAAATTACTTCTTGTCAAAGGTAGTGAGACAGAAGTTTTGAAGTTGGAGAGATAGAAATCAGCCTGAGAATCCTCCACAAAGTCTCATTTTCTACTCAAGAAAGTACGAAGTTATAGTCAGATGTTTGTTAGGAATGGCGGACAGTGGACCATAAGTAACCCTTGCATCTTTAGCTTTTCTTTTCACTTTTGCATGTTAAGCATTCTTTTATTCTTAAATTTATTCATTTTGAAGTAATCTGAGGTTTACAAAGAACGTTGCAAAACAGTACAGATCTGGAACCGCTTTCATCTAGATCTTCTGATGTTAACGTGTGACATGGCCAGAACCTGAGATCTTATTCAAATCACACTCATCCCACCAATGTTTCTTCTGTCCCAGGAAACAATGCAAGGTCCCATTTTGCCTCTTATTGTATCTTCAAATCCTCCCTAAGCTGAAAGAGTTCTTCCATTTTTCTTTGGCTCTTACCACCTTCATACTGTGGAACATTCTGGGGCGGCTCCTAGGCAGAGGGTCCTTCCGTTTGGGTTTGGCTGATGTTTCTTCATGATCAAATTTTGGGTGTGCGTTTTTGGTAGGAATCCTGAAGAAATGAGGTTTTGCATTTCTCAGTCCCATATACATGTTATCTTTTGATGCACAGAAATTTTATATCTCCAAGCAGTCAAATTCATCTGCCTTTTCCTTATTGTGACTTTATGTCTTGCTTATAAGACTTCTTCTGTATGATAACCTGTCCAAGCTCATGAAGAAATGTTATATTTTCTCCTGAAGACTTTACACATGGTGGGTTTTTGGAGGGGGGGGTTCTTTTCCTTTTTCTTTCCTTTTTCCTTTTCTTCTCTTTCAGTTTTTTGAGAGGATCTGGCTATGTAGCCCAGGCTAGTGTCAGACTTAACCTCCTCCTCATCCTCCTGAGTGCTGGATTACAGGTGTTCCCCATCACATCCAGCTACGCTAGGTCTGATCCACCTGAAGTTTAAGGGAAAGACAGACATGGTTTTCATTTTCGCCATGAGACTTGCCAATCTGGGCCATTTTAACGTTCTTTTTAAATTATCCGTTGTTATCCTTTATCTGATTTCCTATTAGGTTGCTGGGGTTTTGTGCTCGCTGGTTTGCAGGATCTCTATTTTTGGCCTTTTGTAGGTTAAACAGATATTCTAGCATTTTAAAAAATCTCTTATTTTTGTGGTGTGGATTGCACCCCAAGCCTCGTGTGCACTCTGCCGCAGAGCCACACCTCCAGGCTCTTCCAGTGTGGTCCTTACAGGGCCATCATTTGATGGGTGAAGGTGCCCTGCCAGCCAGTGACCCTCAAACGACCCCTGCCACATCCTCCCACACCCCAGGCTGACCCCGGGCTTCTACGACATGGGCCACACCATCCTCTGCCTGGACTTCATGGTCTTCACGCTGCGGCTGCTGCATATCTTCACAGTGAACAAACAGCTGGGGCCCAAGATCGTCATCGTGAACAAGATGGTGAGCGTGTGATGGTGGGGCGGAGCCAGGGAGCGGGTGGGGCCAGATGAAGGGGTGGGGCCAAGAGAGGCGGAACCAGGGAATGGGTGGACCCAGGGGAATGGGCGGGGCCAAAAGAGGTGGAGCCAGGGAGTGGGCGGGGGTCAGAGAAAGGGGTGGGGCCAGGGAGAGGCTGAGCCACTGAGTGGGTGGGGCCAGATGAAAGGGTGGGGCCAGAAGAAAGGGTGGGGCCAAGGGAATGAGGGGCCTGGGCTAGGAGGGAAGGGTGTGGCATTAGGGATGGGGTGGGGCCAACGAGGGAAGGGAGGGGCTTTGGTAGATGGGCGGGGGCCAGAGGAAGGGGTGGGGCCAGGCAAAGGAGGGGCTGGGGCTAGGAGGGGAGGGTGTGGTATTGGAGATGGGGCGGGGCTGGGGAGGGAAGGGAGGGGCTTTTGATGAGGGGCAGAGCCATGTGGAGGGAGGGGCTTTTGGTGAGGGTGGGGCCATGTGGAGGGCGGGGCCAGGATGAGGGGCGGGGCCTGGAGGAGGGACAGGACACACTTGGCTGCCTCTTCTTTCTCCCTAAAGGTGAAGGACGTGTTCTTCTTCCTCTTCTTCCTCTGTGTGTGGCTTGTTGCCTACGGGGTGGCCACAGAGGGGCTCCTGAGGCCCCAGGACCGGGACCTCCCGAGCATCTTGCGCCGCGTCTTCTACCGACCCTACTTGCAGATCTTTGGCCAGATCCCCCAGGAGGACATGGACGGTAGGGAGGGCTGTGGGGACCTGGCCCCTTCCCTCTGAGTCCCTGTCCCCACCCCCGCAGGTCTCTGTTCCCCTCTCTCTGGGTCCCTGTCTCCCTCTCTCTTTTGCTATCTGTTCCCCCCTCTCTTTTGGTCTCTGTCCCTCTCTCTCTGGGTCTCTTTCCCCCCCCCCTTTTGGTCTCTGTCCCTCTCTCCAGGTCTCTGTCCCCATCTCTGTAGGTCTCTGTCCCCTTCTGGGTCTCTGTCCTCCTCTCTCTGGGTCCTTGTCCCTGTCCAAGTCTCTGTCTCCCTCACTCTTTGTGTATTTGTCCTCCTTTCTGCAGTCTCTGTCCCTCTCCCTGGGTCTCTGTCTCTCTCTTTGGGTCTCTGACCCTCTCTCCGGGTCTCTGTCCCCCTCTCTCTGGGTCTCTGTCCCCCTCTCTCTGGATATCTGTCCTTCTCTCTTTAGTCTCTGTCTCTCTCTCCAGGTCTCTGACCCTCTCTCTGGGTCTCTGTCTCCCTCTCTCCGGGTCTCTGTCCTCCTCTCTGTGGGTCTCTGTCCCCCTCTCTCTGGGTGTCTGTCCCCCTCTCTCTGGGTATCTGTCCTTCTCTCTCTAGTCTCTGTCTCTCTCTCCAGGTCTCTGGCCCTCCCTCCGGGTCTCTGTCCCCCTCTCTCTGGGTTCCTGGCACCCCCTATCCTGCTTTCCTTCTTCCTCTGGCTCTCTGCCCGTCTGGCCCTCTGGAGTTGCCTCCTCAGGTCCTTGCCCCTCTGCCCACTTTGCTGTCCCTTTGCAGTGACCCTCATGAAGCACAGCAATTGCTCTGCCGAGCAGGGTGGCTGGGCGAGCCCGGTGGGAGCAACGGCGGGCTCCTGCGTGTCCCTGTACGCCAACTGGCTGGTGGTGCTGCTCCTGGTGATCTTCCTGCTGGTGGCCAACATCCTGCTGCTCAACCTGCTCATCGCCATGTTCAGGTGAGGCCTCTGCGGCCTCCGCCGCCGCCGCCTCCTCCGCTTCATCCTCCTCCGCTGCCTTCTCCGTCCACCTCTGTGCCCGGCTGCAGGATGCTCACCTGCCTCCTGGCTCACAGCTAGCGCTGGCTTCTCCCTACTCCCCGCCGGACCCCGCGCCTGGCTGGACCTCGGACCTTGCTCTCCCTGAGCCCAGGCTTAACCAGGTTTTCTTTCCTTTCTTTTCCCATTTCTCTTTTCGGTTTTCCTTCCTTTTTTCTTTCTTTCCTTCCTTCCTACCTTCCTTCCTTCCTTCCTTCCTTCCTTTTTTTTTTTTTTTCTTCATATTTTGTTTATTGAGCCAAGGCCTGAGTTGCACAGGCTGCCTCTGACCTTAAACTCAGGATCCTCCTGCCCAGGCTCCCACGTGCTGCCATCACAGGTTGGCGCCTCCATGCTCAGCTGAAGTTTTTTTATTGTGGTTAATAAGTGAACACAAAACAATATAAAATCAGCCACATTTATCAAGTGTCAGTCAAGTACCCATTTTAGTCTCCATTTTTATTTCTTTTATCTTTTTTTTTCAGTACAGGAGTGCGTTGAATCCAGGCCTCACACATGCTAGGCAATTCTACCACTGAGCTGCACCCACAGTCAGATTATTAATTATTATTATTATTATTAATTATTATTATTATTATTTTGAGATATAGTCTCATTAAGTTGCTGAGGCCATCTCTGTCCTTGAACTGGCCATACTCTTGCCTCAGCCTCTCTAGTTGCTGGGATTACAGGCATGCCCCACTGCACCCAGGCTCTCATTCATTCTTTCATTCTTTCTCCTTCTTTCCTTCCTTTTTTTTCTTTCTTTCTCCTTCCTTCTTTTCTGTCTTTCTTTTTCTTTCTCTCTTTCTTTTTCTCCTTCCTTCCTGCTTTCCTTTCTTTTCTTTTCTTTCTTCCGATAAGGTCTGCCCTGTGTATCCCAGGTTAGCCTTCACTCACTATGTAGCTCAGGCTGGCCCAGAACTCTCAGTCCTCCTGCCTCAACCTTCCAAGTGCTGGGATTATACGTGTGCTGCACCATGTCCAGCCCTGTCTTTACTTCTTTTGTGTGTATATCTACAAGTGGAACTGCTGGGTGATACTGTAGTTCTATGCTTAGGTTTTTGAAGGACCTCCAAATTGTTTTCCATTGCTGTTGTAAGAGGATCACTGTCATTTCACATTCTTCCCAGGAGTGTGCGAGGGTTCTGCCTTCTTCACATCTTTGCTGAACTTGTAATTTTCCTTTTATAAAACTTATATAGTCATCCTAGTGGTTGTAAAGTGATATGTCATTGTGGTTTTGATTTGCACTTCCTGAATGAGTATTAATGTTGAGCGTTATTCTATGTGCTTGTTGGCCATTTATACATCTTCTTTGGAGAAAAGAATATTCCCATCTTTGCCCATTGTTTTGCCCATTTGCAGTCATCTTTTGGAGTTGTAGCAGTTCTTCACACACTCTAGATATTGAACTCCTGTCTTATTTATGATTTACAAATATTTTCTTCCATTCTGTATACAGTTCATCCTTTCTTCATAATATCTTATGATGCATGAAAGTTTTTACATCTTTTGTCTTTCTTCCTTCCTTTCTTCCTCTACACATAAAAATTACCTGAAAATGGACCAACAACCTAACTAGAAGAGCTAAAACCATAAACTTTGTAGAAGAAAATGGTGAGATAAATCTTCATGACTTTCAGTCTGGCAATAGCTCTCAGATATGACACCAAAACTACAAGCTAGGAAAGAACAAATAGATAAATTGGATTTCATCCAAATTAAAAGTTTTTACCGCTGGTGAATGTGCATACCTGTAATCTTAGCACTAGGGGGCGAGAGGGGAGGGCAGAGACCCAAAGAGAAGGGGGCCTTGGACTTCCAACAGATCCTGACTTGTAAATTTGATCCCCTCCCCGACCAGTGACTGGGCCTTCAGTTTCAGTGACCCTTGACCTCTGGCCCCTCGCAGCTACACGTTCAGCAAAGTGCAAGGCAACAGCGACCTCTACTGGAAGGCTCAACGCTACAGCCTCATCCGGGAATTCCACTCTCGGCCGGCGCTGGCCCCGCCTCTTATTATCATCTCCCACGTGCGCCTCCTCATCAGGCGTCTGCGCAGACGCCGCCAGACCGATTTGCCCGCTTCACCGGGCGTCGAACATTTCCGTGAGACTGGAGTTTGGCTTACAATGGGCAGGGCTGGGGGAGAAGGATGCGCAGCTGGTGGGCGGGGCCTCGGTGGCAGGGGCGGGGCGTGATCTTGGGGCGGGGAGCTGGGCGTGGCAAGGGCGTGTCCCGAGCCGCGCGCCCTCTCTGGCCCGCACGCCGGCCCGCAGGTGTCTACCTCTCCAAGGAAGCCGAGCGGAGGCTGCTGACGTGGGAGTCAGTGCACAAGGAAAACTTCCTGCTGACTCGCGCGCGGGACAAGCGGGACAGCGACTCGGAGCGTCTGAAGCGCACGTCTCAGAAGTGAGGGCGGGGCCTGGCAGGGGGCGGGGCCCGGAACGAGGCGGGGCTATAGGGGCGGATTCAGACCTCGGCTGGGTGGGGCGGGGCTTATGAAGACCCAGGGGTGGGCGGAGCCCTGGGGGTCGTGGAGGTGTCCTGGGGGCGGGGCTTATGAAGATGCAGGGGTGGGCGGAGTCCTTGGGGTCGTGGAGTCACCCTGGGGGCGGGGCCTGGGGTGGGCGGGGCAGGCATCTGTGGCACTGCCTGGAGTCCTCCCTCCCTAGGGTGGACGCCGCGCTGAAGGAGCTGGGCCAGATCCGGGATTATGAGCGGCACCTCAAGAAGCTGGAGCAGGAGGTGTGGACCCGGGGCCGGGCTGCCGTGGGGTCGGTGGGCGCCCTCCGGTCTTGACGTCCTTCCTGCTTCCCAGGTCCAGCACTGCACTCACGTCCTGGGCTGGGTGGCCGAGGCCCTGAGCCGCTCTGCCTTGTTGCCCCCTGGGGGGCCGCCACCCCCGTCCCCTCCTGTGCCGAAAGGTCAGTGCCTAGGGCCTGCGGTGCGTCTCCGGCCTCCATCCCGGACCCGCCTGGCTTTCTCTCCGCGCCTTCCCGTTGCCCCTGGGCCACTCTCCATCTCTGGTCTTTCTGTGCTGCTTTTTCTGCGTTTCGTCTCTTTGCCAGTCTTGGCTTTTCTCTCTGTCCTTCCTTGGGTCACCTGCTCTCTCTTGTCGTCCCCCCAGACTGAGTGCTGCTGGCCGCACTCGCACAGGGGCTTTGCTCCTTGAGTGAGCGGCCGGCCTCGGCCTGCACACCTGGTGGCCTTGTCCTTGACGCGTGCCTGGCCGCTGTTGTGACCACGTCGGAGACTCATCCTTAGGAGCAGCCGCAGGTCCGGCTCCTCCCATGCCCAGCCCCACTCTGGAGGATGGGGCTCTTGCCCCTTGGGGGTCCTGCCACAGCAGGGGGAGGCTGGAGGTCCTGGGGTGCTGGGGACCGTGCAGCCTAGTCCCAGCTTCCCAACACTGGGGAAATAAAGCCGTTGGAGATGAATGGTATCTGGACGTGTGGGGAATTGGTGGGCGTCTGGGCCCTTCTGCGATGGGGGCTGGCGCAAGGCTGGTGGGTTGGGTGTCCTTGGTGTCTTTACGGCGGTATCTCAAGTATCCAGGGTCCATCCCTCCTCCAGTCCCGCTGTTCCCGCTGACCCAGACCCAGCAGCTCTTGTCTGCGCAGTCTTGACGGCTCTCACTTTAGGCAGCGGTTCCCCACGTGGACCAGCTCTAGTTTCTACTTTCCATCCAGTGGAAACATAACTCAGTGATAATAAGTAAATTATTTCCCGGAGAGGGGCGGGTGGGTTCTGCATACATCTGCTTTGGGAATTGGCAAACAGATGATGCAAATTTGAGTAGATAAATGCCTATGTGTCTTTAAGATGTCTAATTAGTGGAAAATTGCAGGCCACACGTGCTCGGGGTTGAGGCAAATACGCATCATTATACATGCATTCTAACTTAATAACCCATAACAAATTGAACTGGTAATGATAAGGCTGAGCCGATAGCAATTATTAGTTAAATAGCAAGAAAGCCACCAACAGCCAACACCCCCAAAACTCGAAACCAAAACATCCTTCCTCCAAATTGGAGGGATTCCAGCTGTCTGCCTGTCTGGGTGCAGAGTAGCTTTGAAACGTTGCCAAATGTTGGGTGACAACCAGACTTCCCTGGAAAATGCTGAATCGGTTCTCGCCAACCCAAGTAGCACTGATCATGGTACCGAGGAGCGGATAATCGCGGTGGTAATACCAGCTCAGCTGTGCCGAGTGCCTTCTGCCTGGTGTTAGGTTAAGTGGTTCACGGGCACTAATCAGTGACTCTTGACACCCATGCAAGGTGGATACTATTACAGTTTCCACATTGCAGATGAGGAAACAGACACAGATGATAAGTGGTTCACATAGGTCCCATGGCCAAGTATCTGAGTTTGAATAGAAAGGTGGGCAATCTGGATCCAGGGCCTCGGTAACACACTTTGGACTTAGAACTGTGCCAGGTGTGGCGGTGCGTGTCTGTAATCCCAGCACTTGGGAGGCTGAGGTGGGAGGAGTGACATGAGTTTGAGAGCAGCCTGGGCTACAAGGAGGGAGGGAGGGAGAGAAGGAGGGAGAGAGGGTCAGAGTCAAATGCTGTGAAACCGCAGGAACTCAGTCCACATGTAGCTTCAAGCCACCTGTCTCCCAACTCCAAATCCATCTTTGTCTAAGAGATGTGATGCTGAGGAGAGACTGCAAGCCATTTCTGCTTTGCCAGCGGATTCCTTTAGACCTTCCTGAAGGGGGCGCTGGAGAGGTTGGCGATTGGCTGAGGCAGAGCGAACTTGCTCCCTCCCATCGCTTCCTGCTCCCCAGCCTGGACCCAGAACGTGGCTCCATCTGACAGCAGTGGTTTCCACATTTCAACTTCTATGTTTTGCCATTTTCAGAACTAGTTTCGTTGTCTGCCTTTGGTCGTATCAGCTCCACAGGCAGCCCTCTTTCTGGCCGGCTCTTAGCTCTGCATGGCTGTCTCAGGTTCTGATAAGCCTGTTCTCAGTCCTGAGGTGACATCCATCTGCTTCATGTCGTTACCATGTCTATGCTGTTCCCTTTCACTCCTGTCGCAGTTTTCTGAGACCTGTTTAATTTATCTGAGATCCATGTATTGATTTTTCTTTTTTCTTTGTTTCTTTCTTCTTCTTTTTTTTTTTTTTTTTTTTGCTGTACTGGGGGTTGAACCCATGGCCTCGCGCCTGCATACTCTTCAAGTGCTGGACCACTGAGCCGCACCCCCCAGCCCTTTTTTTTTTTTAACCTTTTTAGACAGGGTCTCACTAAGTTACACAGACTGCCTCTGGTCTCGAACTTACTATCCTCCTGCCTCCGCCTCCCGAGCCGCTGGGATGCCAGGCGTGCACCACTGCGCCCGGCTTGATTTTTCTTTTTTGAACTAGCTGTATAACAGGAAAACTCCAGGTCTGGTGTCTGGAAATCTGACATGAGTCATCCAAGTGGAGAATGAGAGGCTACAGCACAAATTCCGCACATGACAGACTTGGAGGCTGAAAGTTCCTAAATTTAAAAAGAGGCTGTTAAAATACTAAATACTTCTGTAAGTTTATATTTTAAATCTTTCCTTCAAGTGGGACTTGTATCTATTTATGAGGTAACTGCGTGTTGGGGAATACTGAGATCTTTCAGGGATTAGTAGACACTGACTTTCAAGTGACGATTGCCTGGGGGCCGAAGTGCCACTGTGACTCACCTAAGTGACGTCTGATGGCGGTCAGGTGGTATGTGAAGTTTTGCGCTAGTGGGTTGTCACAGTGGGTTGCCTGGATCCCCAAACCACCCCATAGTTTATTTCCTGAGTTTAAAATTGTATGCGGTCTACGTGACAAATGGAAAACTCCCCCAGCTTTGCTCTTTGCACGTGGAGTGAGGGCATCGTGATAATGAGGACTAAGAGGAGCCCAGGGCTCTCCTCCTCTACCAGCAAAAGCACTGGGAAGGCGCAGGAGTGACAGCCAAATCCACTCTGTAGCTTTAGTTATTTATTTTTGGAGACAGAGTAGCTGAGGCTGGCCTGGAATTCGCTGTGTAGCCCAGGCTGGTCTCAAACTGACAGCGATCCTCCCGCCTCAGCCTCTCCAGAGCTGGTGTGCGCCACCGTGCCTGGCTAGGTATCCCGTCTTAATTCCACCCACCTGTGTGTCCTCTGCAGAAAGCGTGGTGACCTGGGAGACGGGCTGTTGAGTATCAGAATCTTAGTCATGTGATGGCTCTAATTGTAATTGCCTTTTCAAGGTGGCTCATCCTAGGTTTTGGCTGCAGCCCATTTGCTTGGGTGTCATTATTGTCATTTTTTCGAGACAGTTTCACTCTGTAGCCCACGCTGGCCTGGAACTCACAATCCTCCTTCCTCAACCTCCACTTTTTTTTTTTTTTTTTTTTTTTTGGCAGCGGTGCTCTCTATCCCAGGCTGGCCTTAAACTCATGATCCTCCTGCCTCAGCTTCCCAAATCTGGGATTGTACGCACATGCCACCACACTTATAGAGGCCATTTTCTTTCTTTCTTTGTTAGCTTCTTTCTTACTTGGTCTTATTTTTTAAATTCTTGTTAAAATACAAACAATATAAAAATTTACCATTTTAACACTTTTTAAATGTGTAATCTGTGGCATTAAAAAATTCACATTGTTGTTCAGCCACCAAGTCCAGAAGGTTTTGTCACCTCCGACAGTAGCGTTGTATCTGCGAAGCAGTCACTCCTCACTCTGGCTTTCCCCAGCCACTGGCAACTACCAGCCTGCTTTTCTGTCCCTGTGGATTTGCCTATCTGGATATTTCCTATAAATAGTAATACCCTAGAAATTGTTCTATCCCTTGTCTTTTCTTTTGATGTGGCGGGGATCAAATGAAGGGCCTTGCGCCTGCAGGGCAGGCACTCTACTGCTGAGCCACGTCCCCGGTCCTCCTTTCATATACATGGAAACAGAACATGTGGCCTTTTGTGTATGACTTGTTTCCTTCGAATAATGTTTCCACGGACTATACACATTACATCAGATTCCAAAACGTCATGCATTTTTATGGCTGAATAATATTCCATTGTATGTATACACCACAGTTTATCTATTCACCTGTTGTTGGACATTTGGGTGGTTTCTGCCTTTTGATTGCTGTGAACAACACTCTTGTGAACATTTCTGAAGGAGTTTTTCCTTGAGCACCTGTTTTCAGTTCAGTAGAAACCTAGGAGTGAAATTCCTGGGTACGGCACATGGTAAATCTCAGCTTCACTTTTTGAGGAACTGCCAACCTGTCCTACCCAGAGGCTGCACCATTTTGCGTCCTCACCAGCAATGTGTGCGGGTTCTAACTTCTTCACATCCACACCAGCCCTTTGTTCTTTTCAGTTTTGTAAGACAAGTGTCGCCTCCTGGTGGTGGGAGGTGGTATCTCCCCTGGTTTTGATGTTTGTTTCCCTAGGCTTCTTTTGGCAAGCCTGGCCACTTGTGCATTGTCTTTGGAGGGAGTGGCCTTTTGGTCATGGCCTCCATTGGGTGTTACACCATCAGCACTGGTCATGGTCTGGGAGGGCAGAAGGCCTCTGAATGAAGATGGAGCTGCCATCTAAGCCACCATCCTGAGGGCCATCCATGCTGTGGCTCATGGACATTTCCTAATATAGAAATGGCTCCTAGCCGGGTGTGGTGGCTCACGCCTGTAACCCCAGGAACTTGGGAGGCGGAGGCAGGAGGATCGATTGCAGGTTCGAGGCCAGAGGCAGCCTGTGTAACTTAGTGAGACCCTTTCTCAAGATAAAAAGTTAAAAAATAGGCTGGGTGGATGGCTCAATGATAAGTCACCTGCAGAACATGCCAACTCCACAGTACGGGGAGAGAAAAAGACAGAGAAAAGGAAGAGAGAGACGCGGATCCAAAGCCTCTAACTCCATAGGCGCCCCCCCCGCAGCTCCTGCTGATCCCTGCTGCTGGGCGACCCGGTGCTCCGGGCTGTTGGTACCGACCATGCCGGGTGACGCCCTGGTCCCGAGGAGGAAGCGCGAGTCCCACTCGGGGGGCGTGCAGCTGGGGACCCCCGAGGAGGACGTCCTGCTGCCGAGCGCAGATGCCCCTCGAACAGCCCGCAGGCGCCCGGGGATCCTCCCGACCCTGGGCCACCCGCAGAGCGGCCGCTCCGCGTGGTCGACCAGGAGCCACCAGACCCCAAAGACCGACGGGGGCCCTAGGGAACCCGGCCCCGCAGCGCCCCCTGCCGGACGCAGCCGCCCACGCTCTGTGCGAGGAGGCGCCGCGGTTCGCCGGGGCTACGGGCTGGTGGACAGGGAAACCGGGCCGGGGACTTCAGCTTCCCCTCCGTCCCCACTGCGGGGTCTTCACCTTTGACCTTGACCGTAAGATCGGAAATGGTTAAATGTAATGGGATATTAGCCGGGCGCGGTGGCGCACGCCTGTCATCCCAGTGGCTCGGGAGGCGGAGGCAGGAGCAAGTTCGAGACCAGAGGTGGTCTGGGTAATTTAGTGAGACCCTGTCTCAAAAAAGTAACAACAACAAAAAGGGCTGAGGGTGCAGCTCAGTGGTCCAGCACTTGCAGAGCATGCAAGCGCTAGGCCCTGGGTTCAACCCCAAGTACTGAAAAAAAAAAGGGGGGGGATATCCAGTCCTTGATATTTTATTTCATTTATATTTATTTTATTTTATTTCCTTACCTTTTTGAGATAGGCTCTCCCAACGTAGCCCGGACTGGCCTCAAGCTCCCACCCTCCTCTCTCAGCCTCCCAAGCGCTGGGATCCCAGGTGTGGCCACCGCGCCACACCTGCGTTGGCCGAAGCGCCCCCCGCGCAGCTGCAGGCCGAGTCGCTGGCTCCAGGGCCCTTGGTTCGCCAGGTTCCGTCACCTGCTGGGCCTGGCGGGGGCCGTAAACGCCGACGGCGTCCACTAGAGGGCAGCAACCCTCAAGTCCAGCGCCAACCCCAGACCTGCAGCAGCTGGTGGTTGAGGTTTTCCCTGGGCCCTACTCTCTCCTCTCCTTACCTTCCTGGCGTCTGGCACACGTGGCTGGACAGCGTCTGCAAAAATCAGCTCAGAAGCACTTCCGCCTCCGCCTCCTCACCTCCTCCTGGTCCACGACCCCAGTCAGGCCATTTGGTCACTGCATGTGGCGGCCCCCAGAGGGGCTTTTTCTCTTCTTAAACATGTTAGCTCGGGTGCCTGGCACAGTGTTAGGGAGTGTTTCTGTTGCACATAGGGTTGCTATGAGTCACACTCAGCTCAGTGGCACCTAACAACAAAACAATACTTTGGAAATGTAAGATCCTGCTGCCTGCTGTAGGGTAGGTCCACCTTGTAGTGACCGTGTGTCAGGAAGCCGGCAACACACCTTTCCCAGATTCTTGTCATGTTCTGTGGATAAGCACTGCCTCACACTGCTTTAGAGCAGCTCGAAGATCTGTGGCCCAATCCCAACACTCACGTCTTCTCTGCGGATTGACTTTTGCAGTGGGAGTTGCCATGTTTTGGGCTCTTTTATGCTGACTCATTTTGGATTGTGTCCTGGACATTCCAAAAGTTAACTTATGAGGCTCTGGGTCCTGTTGCAGTCGTGTGCCCAGAGTTGACAGTTTTGTTTTGATGGGTTAACAGCCTGGGCTGGTTTAGGCCTCGGGTTCTTAGCACCTTCTGTGGGTTGTGGCTTCAGAGTCAGCTCTGATTTCATACCAGCACTTTTCTTTTTTCCAGTCCTCACCCCAGGGCCTCCACGTGCTAGGGAAGCTCACCCCTGGGCCACAGCAGTGCGTCACTGCTTCTCTGAAGTGTGTTCCATGTGGAATCATCTCCAGCCATTTTGGAGCCTGGGTAGTGGTACATCCCTGAATTGTATTCTCAGATCTGTGGAATGCTGTCTAGGCTCAATCCACATGTGGGAATCTCAGGGGAAACCCAGGAACTTATAACTGTTTTTTAGTACTGCGAGGTTGATCCCAGGGATTTGCCCATGCTACGCAAGTGCTCCATTACTGAGCTGCACCCAGCCCTTTTTTATTGTTTACGTTGAGACATTGTTAAATTGTGCAGGCTGCCTCTGGTCTCAAATTTATAATCCTCCCACTTTAACTTCTCAAGTCACTGGGATTAAAGGTGTGCACCTCGGTGACAAGCCATAAAAACCTTTATGCGGTCACTTTTACAATCTTCTCCATGTCCCTGCTGGCACTGAGGCAGACGTGGGGAATCCACCTCTCCCTGGGACACTGGTTGGTGTTAAGCATAGTTAAAGCACTGTTAAAATGTTAAAAGTCACTATTGGTGTTACATTTTTTTATGTTTGTGTGTGTGTGAGAGAAAGCACTTCTGATGCTTGTTGTTGTTGTTGTTAGGTGCTGTCAAGTTGGGTCCAACTCATAGTGACCCTGTGTACGACAGAACACCCCCGACACTGCCATGCCCAGCACTATTGTCAGTGCTTCTCTGCTATTCATAGGGTTTTCAAAAGCTGATTGTTTTGGGAGGAGCTGTTGAGTCCTTTTCCCAAGCCTACAGCATTTGGTGGGCTGGGATTTAGCTCAGTGGGTAGAGCGCTGCGCTGCAGTCTCTGAGGTCCTGAGTTCAATTCCCAGCACCGCAAAAATGGGAGAAGGGCCTGGCAATCCACTCCCAAGGCAATCCCGAAACAGTCAGCCATTGAAAACCCTATGAGGGTCGCTATGAGTCGGATACCGACTTGATGGCACCTAACAACAACAACAACAACAGCACTTGGTATTCCCAGGTGGTCTATCGAAGTACTAACCAGGCCTGAGCCTGCTTGGTTTCTAAGATCTGAGGAGATCAGATACCAGGGTGGTATGGCTGTAGGCTTCTGATGCTTAGTTTCCTGGAAATAAGCACAGATGTTAGGAGCTGGGGTGATCTGCTTCCCTAACGGGCTCTCTCTTGCTGTCCTGGCTGCCCTGAGCAAAGGACTCTCACAGTCAGACAGCCACCCGAGCCACCCTTATACATGCACCAGTCACCGTGAACCCTTCATAGAAGCCACGTGACAATTGTAGCTGCAGCACAACCCTGACTCCTGATGGTAGAGCCCCCGCCATGCCCATTTTCAACAGTTTGCAGTTTGCACTGGACTTTCTGCCACTGCAAGCCTTAGGGAACTCTAGAAGACCCTGTAACCATTTCCATCTAGGCCAGAGGGGGAGCACTTTCTCTGGAGGCCCAGCAGAGGGCCTGCTGTGACTGATGCGAAAGGGATAATGTCATGCTTGGCGTAACCACCAGCTTTTATGTGCATGACATGTTGCTGTGATTGACGCAAACACCTCCTTCCCAGCTATATAAGCAGGCTGTTTGGCTCAATGAGCCAACCAAGAGGCAATCTCCTGTGCTGCCCCCTGGTGTTGCAACATTGTTGTTAGGTGCATGTCGAGTCCTGTCTGACTCATAGCGACCCTCAGTGTTTTCAATGGATTGTTTTTCCAGATTGCCTTGGAGTGGATTGCCACGTCCTTCTTCCATTTTTGTGGTGCTGGGAATTGAACTCAGGACCTCAGAGACTGCAGAGCAGCGCTCTACCAACTGAGCTAAATCCCAGCCCCATTGCAACATTAGACCCAATAAAAGGCTTCTCCTGAGTGGCCTTTTCTTGTCTACTTTGAGCTGGTAACACGGAGACAGCAGAAACAGCAGACTGACAGCAGCAAGGGGGATGTCAGAGTGGCGGGGGCAGCAGCAGTGGCAGCGATGGTGGAGTAGCTGGCATGCAGAGCCACAGGGTAGTGGAAGAGGGGGCTGCCTTCCTGGCAGTGGCAGGAGCAGAACCATGAGAACCCTGGAGCTCTTAACAAGCAGCAGCAGGGGAGTACTGGGAACGAGCAGCTGTGGTAGAAACAAGAACCACGTGGCTTCAACAAGATGTAATGGGAGGATGTGAGAATCATGCATCTTAAAGAGACGGTGTTGAGCACCTGGCTGGCTGAGGGGCAAAAGTGACAAGGTAGACAGCTGCAAAAGAGGCAGAGCTGCAAGATCTGTGGTCAGCAGCAGCAGAAGCAGGAGCAGCAGCAAAAGGGCCACGATAGCTGCCTCCCAAACGGCAGCAACTGAGACAACAGCCACCAAGAGGCAGCTGAAGAGTTTGAATGAGGAACCAGGGGGTAAATAAGAGGGATCGCAGAAGTAGAGAGGAGATGAGAGGGTGGAGAGCTGAGTCTGAAGAAGGATAAAAGGCCATAAGGATCCAGAGAAAAGAAACTGCAGGCCCGGGCCACGAGGAGCATCCCGGAGAGCTGTCAAGTCTTCAGGACCTGGGGTATTCCACACCCTGGGCTTGGGAGCCCGAACCCTGGCCTTCGTCAAGGGGTGAGGAATCTTGACCTCTGTGGCCTTGCAGAAGAGCTGTAACACTAGACAGTGTCGGCTGCTGCTGCTCCCATCTGTCTGCTGTCACTCCTTGCTGCTGTCAAATGCTGAGGGATACACAGCTGCGGAAGACCAGCACCTCAGGGCTTCTCCTTGCCTACCCGTGATCTCCACCTCAGCAGAACGAACAGACCCTTGCCAATTGATTGGGAAGACTTTTTCTGGTTCTCCTTTCCCTTTTGTGTGCCTTGTTGTTAGGTGCTGTCGAGTCAGGTCTGCCCCAGCAACCGTGTACAACGGAACGAAACGCTACCTGACGCTGTGCCATGCCGGGCATTTCAGTGCTTCTCTGCTATCCAGAGGTTTTCCATGGCTGTTTCGGGAGTGGGCTGCCAGGTCCTTCTCCTATTTTTGTGGTGCTGGGGCTGGAACGCAGGGCCTCAGAGCGCGCAGAGCAGCGCTCTACCCGCTGAGGGGAACCCAACGTGCCACACTTCCTATGGATGTGCCTGCCCATAGCTGTTTTAACTCCAGTAAGCAAAACCAATCCACCTTCACCGGTACCACGTGCGCAGGAGGGTGGCGGTCTTGTCGCGGATCTTCTACCTGCGTGAGGGGTGTGTCTTCTCAGAAAGCTGTTGATGGCAGTGGGGCAAAGGCCGTTCAGGGACCTCCGAGGCGAATCAATGGGATGAAGGGCAGGTGCGGTTTAGGGCAGCAGGTGCGGACCAGGGTGGGGCGATGGGAGTGGGCGGATTTTCAAGGCGGTGACCTTTGGTGGGGGGAGAAAGGTGTCTGCCTTGGACACCACTGAGCATTGTGGCTTCCAGAAGGTTCCTCCGCCCTCCTGAGATGATGCCTTAGCTCCAGGATGGTGGACCACCCTACCACCTGGTAGGCCACCCTACAGGCTCCAGGTTCTCCAAGACTGCCTGGCCGCCAGCCCATGGAGCTCAGGGGAGTTACTGCCCTGTGCCCAAGTGGCGAAGGACTAGACGGCCTCCAGGGGAGAGCTGAGCACTGCAGGAGCTGCGTGCCGCCGCCATCCTAGGCACCTCCCCCTCTGGGCGGGGTCACGGGCCAGGCCACCTTGTGGCCTCGGCCTCGTTGGACGCTTTGAGGCTATGGCTTCCCCAGGCCACCTGGGGCTCTGCAGAGCCGCATCTGTGTCCCGAGGGCAGAAGGGAGCAAGGTCACCAGGTCGGACACGAGGGTCAGCAGTGGTCGTCCACGCAGAGTGGGGAGCGGGAGGGTGTGCGAGGGGGGCTGACTTCTGGGCTCCTAGTGGAGATAACACTCTGCCCAGGGCCTGTGCTCAGAGTCCCACGGACCCGTTTATTGACCCCACGTCGCTGCCTCAGCCCCTGTGAGGGCCACCCTGCACTGGCGGCGGGGCCGGGGTGGGAGAAGTCGCAGTCTCTCCACGGAGGCTGGGCGCAGCAGAGGCCAGGACGCCTATGTCGGTCACACAGGTGGTGGCCTCCTCATATACAGGGGGCCCTGGGCCAGTCTCCCAGCTGCCCAGCTGGGTTCCTCTTCCCAGCCTCCGGTTGGCTGCGATGGCCCCCTCTGTGGAGGATCGAGAGCTCCCGGGCTGTTCGTTTCCTCCTGAGCGCCAGCGAGCCACGTCGCCCACCGTGCGCGCTCGGGCTGGCGGTCACATCATGTGCTTCTCCCTCTCCTGTGGGGCAGAGCCACCTCGGCCTCTGGAGGGTGGGTCAGGCAGGTGGGCCGCCACGGAGGGGGGCGACGGGGGTGGGTCGGGTGGGTCTGCTGCCTCAGGAGCCGAGTCCCCGGGCGGATGTCCTTCTACGGCCTCCACGTGCCTGTCGTTGTCCAGGGAGAGGGAGACCAGGCTCATCTGGGCCGAGGAGAGGACGTTGCTGCTCTTCCAGGGGAATATGGTGGACCAGGAGCTCCAGCTGCTGGCCTTCAGGGTGGGGCGGACATTCCTCCAGTCCGAGGCCAGGGCCCGGGCCAAGGACGTGCTGAGCTCCCTGGGTGAATTCTCCTTGCCTCGGCTCTGGGCACCCATGCGAGACTTCCTCGTGGGGTACGTGGGCCGCTGTAAGGGACTGGGGGACAGCATGGATGTGTTCTTGAAGGACTCAGGGTTTCCTGGCGTGTTCGAGATGGCGGGCTCCTCCATGTGCCACCAGCGGTGGAGCGGGTACAGCGGGATGGGCAGCAGCGCGAAGCTGCTGAGGAAGGCGACCCAGCCCAGCGCTGTCCTCTGGTAGGGCAGCTTCACCTCCTGGCTCTGGGGGCGGAGAGGCCGGGCGGTGGGCTCTCAGCCTGCGGGTCCATGCGGGTGGGACCTCCCGGGGGGGCTGGGCGGCCGGTGGGGACGTGGGGGTCTCACCGTACTGCTGTTCCAGGCGGTGTAGTGGGGGACCCCCCTGTGGTAGAGGCGCGCGAGACAGATGCCGAGGAGGCCCAGCAGCCCGGGCGGTGTCACGTAGCTCCACAGGAAGCTGAAGGTGGGCAACACCAGGTGGCCCAGCTTCCCGAACACCTCCTCCTGGAACCTGGGCGGCCACAGCCAGGGCGTCAGCAGCCTGGGCCCTCGCGCTCCCAGTCTCGGGGGCTTCCGGGTCCGCCCTGAAGCTAGGCCTCGTCTGGTCTCCCCTACAGGAATCTGCCGTGCAGGGCGCTGGACCACCCGGCCCATGGCTGCCCAGCCCCTACTGCACCCCTGCCCCGCTGTGGACCCCACCCCCAACAGTCCTCACAGCCTGGGAAGGCGTCAGTGGGCAGGCAGACCCTGGGGCTTAGAAATCACCTCCTGGCTCCATAGATCCAGGCCAAAGCCACGTTCTGGAATGTCACAATGATGAGGAGGGTCAGGGGCACCACATGGTCGTCAAACAGGGACAGGACGTAGCTGCCGGCGTGACTGGTGAAGACCAGGCTGCCCAGGAGGCCTCCCAGGCAGACGATCCCTGAGGCAGAGGCGGTTTGGCTTCGCTGAGGTCTCCGAGTCAGGCTTCAGTGGGGGTCCGTGGGAACCATGGGGATTTGGGGCTGAGCTTGCAGGGAAGGGCGGCGCAGCAGAGGTCTTGCTAGGGTGGGAATCCGTGGTACCTGGGACCAGCCTGGGATGCTTGGTGAAGACGGAGATGGAGCTCTGCAGGGGCAGGACGACGCCCTCCAGAATCTGCATCATGGTGCCCAGCTCCATGATGACAAGAGTCAGGAAGAAGATGATGGCCCAGAAGTAGGCGCGGGGCAGCAGCAAGACGGCCTGGGAGAAGGCCATGAACGCCAGGCCAGGGCCCTCCACGAACTGTGGGGAAGAAGAGCACTGAGGTGGTGGGGTGTCTGGATGGGGGAATGGGGCAGTGATCGATTAGCAATGTCTGCCCTGGGCAGAAGTGGGAGGCACTGGACAGCAGGCGCCAAAGCGCTGGGGCTTGTCCTTCCTTGGTTTGGTTAGCCTGGTGTCACCCACTGGGGCCTCGGTCTCCTCCTCTGACAATTAGGGATCCCGGGCTTGATGTGAGCGACAGCACAGCAAAGGCCTGGCATGAACAGTGGTGGTGCAGCTGTGATTGGGACTGCCACCTCCCTCTGGAGAGGCTTTGATGGGCCAGGACGCTGTGTCCTGCGGCCCACAAACTCACGTTTTCTGTCTGTACCAGGATGCTGCAAGTCAGGGAGAGATGGATGACTTTGTTCTGCAGGTGCTTGGGGAGGTGAATGATCCAGTCCAGGTAGTCCTCGGGCGGCCTGAGCAGGATGTTCTCTGGGGGCTTGGCCTCCTGGGGCAGCACCCCCTTGGATATCAGCTTGATCAGACTGGAGACGCTCCTGAAGGGAGAGCAGAGGCAAAGAACGGCGAGCAGCTGGCCACTCCGCCATGTGCAGACCGGGGAAACTGAGGACGGGGGGAGGGGCTGTGAGCTGCCCAAGATGCATGCCGAGAAACAGGGTGACCAGGAGCTGAGAATGTGGACTGGGGTGAGTCACCCCAGCGAGCCCTGGCTGTGGAGCAGGGTTTTTTTGTTGTTTTTTTTGCGGTATTGGGGGTTGAACCCAGGGCCTCGCGCCTGCATGCTCTGCAAGTGCTGGACCACTGAGCTGCACCCCCAGCCCTTTTTTTTTTTTTTTTTTTGAGACAGGGTCTCGCTAAGTTACATAGACTGCCTCTGATCTTGAACTTGCAATCCTCCCACCTCCACCTCCTGAGCTGCTGGGATTACAGGCGTGCACCACTGCGCCTGGCCTAGGAGCAGATTTTCTATGTTCTGTAGCTAGCACTCCTCGGTGTTTTGGGGTGAATCGTACCCCCCCCACAATTCCTGTGTGGAAGTCCTAACCCCCAGGATCACAGCACAGCCAAGGCCGGTAACCGCTGGCTACGGCTCAGAATGCTCGAAGAGCCTCCTGTGAGCTAAATGATGGGACTTGGAAACCTTCCTCAACCCCATTTGCGATTTATGGACAGCGTGGGGCCATCCTCCCTCTGAGATGGTTTCCCTCCCTGTAAGGTACCGGGTCTCAGAGTGTTCCCTTTTTGGTGGTTTCCTCTGAGAATAAAGGACGTGGTGTTGTCATTAACAGGGGGGTCCATGCGGCTGATGGGTGGCCAAGGTGGGGGGCGCCTGCCAGGCTGTGTTAACTCACTTCTTGGTGCAGGTGGGGCCACTGGTGGTGGCCCAGAACCCCAGCATCAGGAAGATGATGGACGTGGTGAGCATTGATGTCACCACGTTGGCCAGGACCAGGAAGGAGGCCGCCTTGACGGGGCTGTCACCCGTGGCCTTGTAGGAGGTGGTGATGGTGCCCTTGCCCAGACCCAGGGAGTACAGCACGTGGCCTCCAGCCTGGCGCCACAGGTCCAGAGAGCTCAAGGTGGAGAGCTGCGGGGTGGCAGGGAGGGGACCGCGGGTGAGCAGGCAGAGGGGCAGGCTGGAACAGAGAGCAGAGGGGTGCTGGTGGGGCGGAGGGGAGGGTGGCCCAACAGCTGGAGTCCCGGCCTCACCTCGGTGGTTACCATGCGTCTGAGGCTGGCGCCCGCGCCTTCCAGAAAGAGCCCGCGCACCAAGAAGCAGACGAAGAGGATGTTGGGGACAAAGATGGAGAAGATCAACATCTGGCCAGGTGGGTCGGCATGGAGACCAGGATTCAGGAGCAGCGGGGGAGGAAAGGCAGAGGCGAGCATTAGCTGGGCAGCAGGGGAGAGGCAGGCAGGCGTGAGGAGGCCTGAGGGGGCCGCGGGGCCATGGGAGCCGATACTGTGCTGTGGGAAGACAATTCCCTCAGCAAGCGGCCCGGGGCGCCTGGAGGAGCAGAGGCTTTTCCACCAGGGGGCGGGCGGGCCTGTTCAGTCCCTGCTAGATCGCAGGCCCTGGGTTAGCAGCTCATGCTGGGGCTCAGGGGCAGGGAAAGGCAGCAGGTTGCATAGGCAGAGGACGGGAAAGGACACGGAGGAGGGGCTTTGGGCGACAGCACCAGGGCTCACATGGCCTTCTGAGGTTTTTGCTCTGGGGTAGCTGCTGTGTGCCCTGCTTTCTCCAGGGCTCCTCTTAAGCCTTTAGTAAAATCTGTTTTTAGGAGTGGTCAGTACGGAGCCTCCGTGTGGCGTGGCGGGTGGCCACTGTGTCCTGCAGGGGAGTGTGAGACCCTGCCCAAAACCCGGGAGACGGAGGGCGCTGGGGGGGCGCGGCCAGGGGCTCACTGGCGTGGGGATCTTCATCCCCCCGGTCAGGACGGTGAGGCACAGGAAGACCCAGGTGGCGAAGAGGCACAGGCTGTGGCTCAGGACGAGCGTCTCGATCCCCTCCTCCATGCGGCCCGAGGCCTGCAGGGTGGTGTTGTACCAGAAGTACTGGTGGGGCAGGGTCCGGAGGCAGTCTGGGGGGACGCGGCACTCAGACGCAGGCTCCGCGCACCTCACCGCCCCTCCTCACTGCCCCTCCAGGCCCCGCCCCGCCGCCCTCCTCACCGACCATGCTGACGTTCTTCACCAGCGGGCACTGCCCCCAGGGCAGCGGGTACTGGAAGGCCTGGCCCAGGTAGAACAGGCTCCAGGAGACAATGACGCTGTTGTACAGTCCCATGAGGACACACACCTGGGGGACACGGCGGGCTGAGGGCGGGGCCTGGGGCGGGGCCTCGGGATAGGGGCGGACTGAGGGCGGGGTCTCGGGTGGGGCGGGGCCTAGGGCACCGCCCCCACCCCGCCCCGACCCCGCCCCACTCACCAGCGTGCTGGCATAGCTGATGCCGCCCAGCCAGGGCACGAACTGCCCCCAGACGCAGATGTTGTCCACGCACAGCCACTGGCTGACCATCATCTCCAGGTACAGCAGGGGGACCCCCATGAACAGCAGCAGGAAGTGGTAGGTCAGGATAAAGCCGCCTGCGGGGGAAGCCGGGCCGCTGTCCCCTGGCAGGCTGCGGCCGCCCGGTCCCTCCGCCTGGCGCACGCCCCCTTTGCCCTGGGCCTTACCTCCTCCGTTGAGGTGGCACAAGTAAGGGAACCGCCACAGGCTGCCCAGGCCGATGGTGTAGGCCACGTGGCTCAAGATGCTCTTGATCCGTTTATTCTGGATGGTGTGGACCTTCCTGGCTTTGAGGTTCCACGTCAGGGAGCTGGCGGGGTGGATTTTCTCAACCGACTCTTCCTCTGTCAGGTCTACCTCTTCCAAGGGCTTCATCATGTTCTCCCTGCAGACCCCCAAGCTCCTGAGGGGATCTTGGGGTCACCAAGAACAAGAGACTTTGAGGGATGTGTCTCGGGACACTGGACTGCAAAACTCTATTAAAAGAGTGTTGAAGAAATGAAGGCTGGCGCCGGGCGAGGTGGCGCACGCCTGTCATCCCAGTGGCTGGGGAGGCGGAGGCAGGAGGATCACAATTCGAGACCAGAGGCAGTCTGCGTAACTTAGTGAGACCCTGTCTCAAAAAAGTAAAAGAATGGGCTGGTGGCGCAGTTCAGTGGTCCAGCACTTGCAGAGCATGCAGGAGCGAGGCCCTGGGTTCAACCCCCAGTACTAAAAAAAAGAAAAAAAAAAAAAAAAAAAAAAAGGCTGGAATGTAAACCTCATCCTTCCCAGCCCCTGTAGTGCCCACGCTGAGGACGGACCCCAGAGCCTCCCAAGGGCTCAGCAAGCTCTGCTGCCATGCTGCACCCCAGCCCTCTCCCGGGAACTACTGACTGGGGGCAGGTAATTCCATCCCAAGACACCGTGTCTTCTCTTCCTACAAGCAGGGAGCAACGTCAACATGCTGGGGACTGCCAGGCTGCGAGCCCCAACCGGTCAGCCAGCCAGAGCCACTGGAGCCCAGCTTAGTGCTCAGCCTGTCTGCAGCGGGCTCCCAGGCCCAAGGAACGCACAGACTGCTGGGCCAGTGCTTCTTGGGCCTCCTGGCCTCCACGGTCCTCTGAGGAGCCCTCAGAGCATGCAGGTTCCTGCTCTGTGCACTTCTGTGGCCACTCCTACATTCTGACTGAGGGGCACAGGGACCGGGACAGGCACAGGGCCTCCCCCACTCTCAGTCTGGAAAGGACCCACTCCCCAAGGAGCCAAGGGAACTTGCAAGGCCACAAAGAATCTGCCCTGGAGGTTTCAGCAAGGGAGTTTCTTTTATCTTTTTTTAAATCTTTATCTTTTTCTTTTTTCTTTTCTGAGACAGGGTCTTGCTCTGTAGCCCAAGCTGGCCTGAACTCACAGTCCTCCTGCTTCAGCCTTCCGAGGGCCAGGATTACAGGTGTGGCCACCGTGCCCTGTACTCATGACAATCCACTAAAGCTGGGTAACGATGGTGCCTTTGCAGCCTCCCACAGCTGCTCCCTCCTGGCCACTCCAAGCCCACTGTGGCTCCCGCAAGAGGCAGCCGCCCGAGGTTCTCCTTCCTCTCCAGCTGCGCACTGCAGAGGCTGAATTCTAGGCCAGTGTGGGGAGAAGGTCGGGAGCTTCCATCTGCCACCAGCCCTCGCCCAGGGCGCCCCAGCACTCAAGAGGCAAGGATGGGCACAGAGGCTGGCGGCCTCTGCACCTGTTCCTTGGCAGGCTCCTCTCAGGAAGAGGCCGCCCCAGCCCGAAGCTCAGCAGCCGGTGTTTGGGGTGAGCCAGGGGAGGCTTGGTGGGCACCCGAGCCACCAGCAGCTGCTCCAGCTGCAGGGGTCAGGGAGAATGTGCCCAGAGGAGGGGTCAGAACAAATCTCAAACACCTACCCCAAAACTGACCCCTTTAAAGGAGCCCAAATTTAACTGGATCACAAATAGACCAGTTTCTTCCTCTGAGTCAAAAACTGATCAATGGACAATTACTGGGCCCTGAAAACTGCATGCAGTCAGAAAGAGAAAGACCTCTGAAAACTACCGTCACTCCAGGGCAAGACTTGCCTCAGCTCTGCCCCGGGAGGACCCCAGAGCAAGGGGATTTAGCAAGGAAGACTGGGTTACCACCAGTTAACAATCCTACCTCTAGCACAGAGGACGAAAACCACATTCTAAAGAAACCAAATCCTTCATCAAAGCTCTCAGGGGATTAGAAGTTGAGGGAAATTTTCTTTTGGGGGGAGGGTATTTGGGGGTTGAACCCAGGGCCTGCCACATATTTTCCAAGTGCTCTACCACTGGCTGCATTCCCAGCCCACTTATTTTTTATCTTGAGACAAGTTCTCACTAAATTGTGCAGACTGCCTCTGGTCTTGAACTCGCAACCTTCCTGCCTCTGCCTCCCTTGTTGCTGGGATTACAGGCGTGTGCCACTGTGCCTGGCAAATTTTCTTAACTTGATAAAAGTTATCTACAAAAAAAAAATACATAGCTAACATCATACTTAATGGTGACAGACTGAATGTTTCCCAAGACCAGAAATAAGACACTAGCATCTTGTCTTATCACTATCAAAAATAACCTATACCATATAGCCTATCTAGTAGGCTACACACCCTGGGTTTGCATAGGTACGCTCTGTGAAATTCATGCAGCAAAAAAATTACCCAAAATGCATTTCTCAGAACATATCCCCAGCCTTAGGCAACATATGATTGCACATGAGTTCAAGAACAGAAAATGATGGCAGAAGTCAGAACAGTGATTACTTCTGGGGGTGCAAGTTGTCCTAGGAAGGGGTACAAGGGAACTTTCTGGGGTGATATAAATCTTACATCTTGCTCTTGGTGATGGCTCTAATGAAAAGACTGAAAACAGCCAATATTGGCAACAATGAGGGTAAATCTGGTGTTGCTGGTGGGAATGAAAACTTATAAAAATTATTTTGAGAGTGGCATCAACATTCTCTGTTATGGTGGAAGACATCCCATGATCATATCCCATGGCCAGCAGTTCCACTCCTAGGTATAACTGTAACAACAATGTGTACATATGTTTACCAGTATGTAGTATAGGAGTTGGCTCAATGACATTGTTCGTGACACCCCAAAAGAAGAAACCACCCAGGGGTCTGACAAAGTAGAGCAGAGAAATAGTGACATGGTCAGTACAAAGGAATACCACACAGCAAAGAAATGAACTACTGCTGCATTTAAGAACCTGAAAGAATCTCAAAAACTTAGCATTGAGTGAGAGCAGCTACACACTAATGCATACACATTATGTAATCTGCTTATACCCAAGTCAGAAAAAAAAGCAAAAACTAGAATGTTTAGGAATGCATGCCAAGGTGCTGAAGCTATAAATAAAAGCAAAGTGATGCTCCCGGGTGTTAGGACAGTGATTCTACAGAGGGGCAGGAGGGACTGGTGTTTGGAAGAGGCTCAAGGAAGGGCATGTGGAGGGTAAGAAATGTCTTCCTTTTCTGGCTAGGATGGTGGGGGATATTTGCATTATAATAAGTCGCTGAACTGGATGTTTTGGGTTTTGTAGAGTTTTGAATTTGTACAGTATTTTATTAAAAAAAAAAAAATACACCCACATACAGAAACATAAAAAATCCTCCCAGACACACTCAGGTAAAGAACTACCGATACCTTTTGCACATCAAAAACCATTACACACCAAAAACATCTGAAATAATATCTCTCAGTGCCCGCTGCAGTGCACATAAGAGACCTTCCTGGCCCTTCGCTCTCTCAGGAACCCTGCCCTTCTGCCCCTCCTTGCTCTCCCTCACCCAGGTCAACTCCAGCGTGTGCCTGGTGTGTCATTCCAGCTCTCATTTTGAGAGGTGACCTTGAGAGCTGGCCTGGACCACTTCTGCCTCTCCCAGCCCTTGCTCCTCCCCTAAAGCAGCACCTGGCACCTTGATGGAATTCTCCAAAGATCAGCCAAGGTTTTAACGGGCACCTTACACACACACACACACACACACACACACACACACACACACACAGAGCCAGTGGGGCTGGGATTTAGCTCAGTTGGTAGAGCGCCGCTCTGTAGTCTCTGAGGTTTGATTCCCAGCACCATAAAAATGGGAGAAAGACGTGGCATTCCACGCCCAAGGCAATCCCGAAACAATCACTGAAAACCCTGTAAGGGTCGCTATGAGTCGGACATGACTGGACGGCACCTAACAACAACACACAGCCATCCTTCCTTAGCCCCATGTGATGGCCCAGCCATCACCCTGCCGGGGTGGTCCTGAGTAACGTGCTCCACAAACTGCCAAGACCTCCCGGAAGCGCCCTGTGCTGGTTTTCAGCCTGCCTCTCCCAGACCTCTCTCACCAAGCCTCGGCTGGCCAGGTGATGAGAAGCGTGTTCCTTCCCTGGTCTACCCACTCAGAAGCCCACGGCACAGACCACAGCCAGACAGGCAGCCTGGCCCAGCAAACACCCTTCAGCCTCCTGGGTGGGCCAGGCTGCATCCAGCATCCACCTCTGCACCACAGCAGCTCCACCCACCCCTGGGTGATCTTCTGACCTGAGGAGGGAGGACTTTACTTGCAAAGTGAGGCCGTTTTGCCTCCTCCTAATTTAAGCTGAAGTGCTTGTTTAATTAGGTGCAAAGCCTGTACAGACTTGAAAGATATCATGAC
This sequence comes from Pedetes capensis, assembly GCA_007922755.1. Classification (NCBI taxonomy): domain Eukaryota; kingdom Metazoa; phylum Chordata; class Mammalia; order Rodentia; family Pedetidae; genus Pedetes; species Pedetes capensis. The sequence goes on along the minus strand of VMDO01010240.1, from coordinate 20,867 downwards.
TTTAGCCAGGTGCTGGCCAGGCTGTGGCGCCAGCCCTCAGGAAGCTAAGGCAGGAGGATCACAAGTTAGAGGCCAGGCTGGGCTGTGCAGCGAGACCCTGTCTCAAAACAACAAAACTACAACAAAAACCATGATTTTAAATGCTTGCTCTTTCTAGGTTTTGAAAGAGAGCACAGCCAGTCTTATAAACTACATGTTACTATGTAACACATATATATTCATATTTCATATGGGTATTATAAGTTTCATATTATTATAAAATACATATTGGAACGTGGACATATTGTTAAATATTACACACTGGGGGGATATATACTCTACGAATATAGGTATGCTGAATATATATTTTTCTTCTATTATATCATGAGTAATATGGAGGGATATATACTCTATGAATATAGGTATGCTGAATATATACTTTTCTTCTATTATATCATGAGTATTTCTGTCTCACAAAGTATCCTTTACAAACATGGTTTCTAGCACCTGCCTTATATTCCAGACATTGTATAAGCCTAACCAAGTTCCCCGCTTGTTCAAGGCCCACAGCCTGGCCGCCCCGTCCCCCTCGCACCCTCGTCACCTGCTCTTCGGCTTGGTACCTGCAGTTCTGGCCTCGGAGCCCAGGCGGCGCCAACGGTGAAGACCTCGGGTCTCGGGTCCGGCCGCTACCTGGGCGGGAGGAGAGACAGCGGGGTGAGCGGGGCAGCCGCACCACGGCCCCCGGACCCCAATTCCCCGGGAAGAAAGCGGGTAGTGGCCCGCGTCCTAGGGCAGTGGTAGAGCCGGCAGACACTGGGTCCGGAGGCCGGCGCAGCACTCGGCAGCCGCCTGTACCGGCCCGGGCGCGTGCGGGGCCAGAGGGCGCTGGTGCGGGGCGTGCGGGGCGTGCGGGGCGGGGGGTGTGCTGGGCGAGGGGGCGGGGCGCGCGGGGGCGCTGTGCACCAGGCGTAGCTCTCCACCCTGGTGTCCGGCCTCCTCCCCCGCGCAGGCACTGCCCGCGCCACGCCCTGACCTCTGAAACGCGGGGACCCCCACGCTGGGCTTGAGTTTATCACTGTGGCTCTGACCCCGTCAGATCTCGGAAGCTAAGCAGGATGGGGCCTGGTTAGTCCTTGGATGGGAGACCGGCAACCCATTCCCAAAAAGCAATCCACTGAAAACCCTATGAATAAAATAGCAGAGAAGCGCTGACAATAGTGTTTTGCCTGTTGTACACAGGGTCACTATGAGTCGGATGCTGACTTGACAGCACCTAACAACAACAACAACAACAACAACCCATCTGAGTTGCCCTAGAAAAACAACATAGGTAAGGGGGCCTGTGGAAGTGCTGGGTAGACAGCACCATGGAAGAGACAGACAAAAATGGTTTAAAAAACCAAAGAAACTCCAAAACTAAAGGGCACTGGAGATAAAAGCACACATATACAAAATTTTAAGTGGAAAACATGAGGGGTAAGCTTTAAAATCCAGCGCGTAGGTTGAAGGTGAGAGTTACTGCTGGGATAGACATTCATGGTCTGCAAGACCAGGTGGAAGAATACACTAAGTCATACGGGAATAAAGTTGAGAAAAATCGTAATAGTAGAGAGACTTGAAAGACACATCTAAGAAATGCATATATGGAGCCGGGCGCGGTGGTGCACGCCTCTAATCCCAGCGGCTGGGGAGGCGGAGGCAGGAGGATTGCAAGTTAAAGACCAGAGACAGTCAGTGTAACTTAGCGAGGCCCTGTCTCAGAAAATAATAAAACCTACAAAATGGGCTGGGAGTGCAGCTCAGTGGTCCAGGCCCTAGGACCGAAAAATAAAATGCATATATGGATAACAAAGGTGACAAAGGAAGGAAAGGGAATGGAGAAGAGGCCATAGGTAAACTAGTAATACAAGCTGTGCCTCCCAAGAGCCAGTGTCTCTCCTTTTTTTCCCCTTCTTTCCTTCTCACTCTCTTTCCTACCCTTTTCCTTTCCTCTCTTCCCCTCTCTCACACTGAAAGGCTTTATTGGGTTGCAGGGAGTTTTGAAGAGAAAAGATGTGTATGTGGGCCTATCCTGGTGAAATCTGTGAACTCCAAAGATTTAGATACCTTCTTTACAGGCATTTAGACACACACACACACAAATAAATAAATGAATAAATAAATATAAAGCCATATATACATATATATACACATATATATACATATACACACACATATATATACATATACATACATACATATCTATCTATCTCCACAAAGGCAAAAGGGTCCAGGTGGGCTTGGGCTTTTCGTCTCTAGCACTGGAAGGCAGAAGACTATGGAACACCTCCATGGAAAATCAGAGAAAGGATCCAAGACGCAAGGCTCCTTCACCCACCAAGCTGTCACTGACTGAGTTATTTGGAGATATACAAGGATTTAGAATATCACCCAGGAATCCCCTCTGAGGAAAATCCAGTAGGAAGGACTCTAGGCTAACAATAAGTGAATCAGAACAAAGCAGTCAAAAGAGGAGGAAAGTGAAAAGTAAATTGTGGCAAATAATGGACTCTGAACTGTGTTCTGTAAATATATATGTACAAGTGTACATACATAGATAATGTATGCATGTTAAATGATAAACTGGGAATGTGCAAAAAAAATCCTAAATAGGAAGGTTTTTTTTTTTTTTTTTTTTTTATTACTTAAAAGGAACAAATTCTCAGGGACTTTAATAAAAGTCTAGAACTTTTAGCTCCTGATTGTCTCAGAAAAACCTAAGAGTTCAGGCTGGGCACTTTGACACAGGCACTCTGGAGCCCGAGGAAGGAGGAGGGCGAATTTAAGGCCAGAGGCAGCCTGTGCAACTTAGTGAGACCCTATCTCAAATTTAAAAAGGGTTGAGGGTGCTGCTCAGTGGTGGAGCACTTGCCTAGCATGTGCAAAGCATTGGGCTCTACTGGAAAAATAGGAGTTTGGGGAAGAATAAAAAGGGGAAGGAAAAAGATTCTAAATGTCTCATCCTATTAGGGGTGAAAGGGTAGGAGAAATGGAATGTTTTGATGGGGAAATAGTTGGTACATCATTTAAAAATTATATTAAGAAAGTAAACTAATGATTATAAACACCAAGAAAAGGAATGTATCCACTATGAGGAAAGTGCAGTAGAAGCTCTAAAGAGGAAATATAAATATAAACTTGATTAATACAGAAAAATCAAGAAAAATGATAAGGAAAAAACAAAAAAGTAACTTAGAGATAGAAGGAAGGAAGCCAAGTATGCTAGTCATTACACTAAATATAAGTAGACCAAATTCTCCTACTAAAAGCTAAAGACTGCAGGATAGGATCTGAAAAAAAAAAAACTATGTATGGTTAACAAGTCATCGTTAACATAATGCAGTAAGGGAAAGTTGAAAACAAAAGGATGAGTAAAGTTAAATGAAGTAACTGCAAACAAAAAAATAAGAATTATAATATTAATAAAAAAGATGGCAGAATTTAAGGTTAAAAGTACTGAATACATTAGAGATATTACATAATAGCAAATGCTCAATGAACAAAGAAGAGTAACAACCATAAACTTATATGTACCAAACTGGAGGACTAAATATTTAAAGCAAAACTATTATAAAACCAGAAAAATTGATCAAAATATAACTATGATGGCAGCACTGTGTATCTTTTAGAATGGTAGATCAAAAGAGTAAGGACATAGAAAATGGAGTAATGCAAATACAACTTAATAATGTTAGAAATAATTTCCAAAGAGAAGTAATGTCAATTACTTGGAAATTAAGAAAGATATTTTTGGATAATCATTGGACTAAAAAGAAACTAAACAGCCATGTGCAGTGGTGGTTGTTGTTGTTAGGTGCCATCGAGTCGGTATCCGACTCATAGCGACCCTCATGGGGTTTTCAATGGCTGACTGTTTCGGGATTGTCTTGGGAGTGGATTGCCAGGCCCTTCTCCCACTTTTGCGGTGCTGGGAATTGAACTCGGGACCTCAGAGACTGCAGCGTAGCGCTCTACCCACTGAGCTAAATCCCAGCCCTGTGCAGTGGTACATACCAGTAATCATAGTCACTCAGGAGGTGGAGGCAGGAAGAGTGGGAGTTCAAGGCCAGAGGCAGCCTATTTAACTTAGCGAGACCCTTTCTCAAGATAAAATATAAAAAGGGAGCTGGGGGATGCATTCCAGTGGTAGAGCACTTGCAAAGTGTGAGACCCTTGGTTCAACCCACCAAGTACCACAAAAGAAAAAGAAACTAAACAGGAAATTCCAAGTTTCCAGGTAGCATAAAAAGGAAAATACTTCGTATCTAAATGTTTGAAACACAGCAAAAATTATATGTCAGCTTTCCACATTTGTGACAAAATACCTGAGCTGATCAACGTGAGGACAGGCATATTTTGACTCGTGGTCTCAGAGGTTCCAGGCCACGATCTCTTGGCTCTGTTGTAGCACCATATGTCATGGTGAGAGTACTTGGCAGTGGAGGCCTGATTGCCTTATGGTGGCCTGGGAGCAAAGAGAGGGAAAGAGAAGAAGCCAGGACTGCCACAATCCCCTTCAAGGGCACTGACTACCAGGTGCACTTCTTAAAGGTTTCCATCATCTTCCAATAACACGACGTTGAGGGCCAAGCTTTTAATACATGGGCCATTGGTGGACATTCCAGATCCAAGCTATAGCCTTATACTTAAATTTAGAGCTCATCGTGACTTTGTTGTCAAGGGTGAAATCTGAGTAAGTAAAAGAACTCCTCCCTTAAGAAATAGAACAATCACAACAAAACAAACTAGAAAGGAACTACAGTAAAGATAAAAGATGACATGAGTGAGATAGAAAACAAAAAATAAGCTCCATGAGGCAGTCCTGTCTGGGACTTCTTCAACTTCTCCAGTCAACCTCTACTTTCCCCTCATTCTCTGCTGAAGACCTTTCTTTCAGACTCTTGTACATGTCAGTAAAAATGTGTGTCATGGTATGTAAGATTTTTAAGCCACGTGGTAATCAATGACTCCAGGTGTTTAAGTGATACGTGAAGAGGTCTTCAATCAGCAGGTAGTTAACCTCTTACTAAATTCAGTGAATCTGTTTTCTAGGGGAAAAGAATTCTCCCCACCTGGTTCGGTGTACTTACAGGAGACACCAGGCATCAGGGACCTGGCATCCTAGCATTTAAACTGAACAGAACAGGTGGCAGGCAAAACTGGGGGTTCGACACTTTTAATGACAAAAGTCCAGCTCACTTGAGTGTTTGCGTACATCGGGTTTTTGTTTTGTTTTGGCAATAGTTTCCTGTGGACCGGGTGCAGCGCTGACCAAGTGCCCGAGAAGGTAGCTTAGGAGCTGAGCCACCACCAACCCGATGCTGGACGCCAGGAGCGCCATTGCTGCGGGTCTGCTGAGTACAGATGTGGGAGGTGAGGGGCTGACGGCTGCATGAGTCTTCATCTGCCAAAACCCGTGCCCCATCCAAGGGGATCGAGGGGTCTTCAGGGCCAGTGATGCTGCCAAGTTTACCTCTTCTGGTGTCGAGCTGCCCACCAGAGTCCACTTTGGAAATGAACGGGCGCTGTGCCAAGCGGCCCCCGTCGTTATTCCCGAGAGGCACAGAGAATCTGCCCCTGGTTACTTCTCTGTCTTCTTGGTGCTCTGCCCGTCCTGAGACAGCACCTCCGAGGCCTTCTGGTTGCCCTCTTTGGCACTGGGCTTGAAGAAAAGATTGTTCCAGCTGCGGATCGCGGCCAGCGTGCCATGGACGCGAAGGAAGGTGCGCAGGAGGTGGGCGGGGATGGGCAGGACGGTCAGGACGACGAGGACGACGAGCGCGGCGTTCGCCCAGGCCGGGTAGCTCCGGACCACCTCCCGGGACTGCGCAGAGAGGGAGGAGGCGCACGTGGGAGGGAGGCTGCGGAGGGCGCGGCGAGGCCGGGGAGGGGAGGCCGGGGCGGGGCGCGGGGCGCTCACGGTGCTGGAGTTCCAGGCCAGGTAGGCGGGGGTCGTCGTGCAGAAGCGCAGCAGGGTGGTCGCGGCCAGGAGCAGCAGCACCGCGGGCGTCACGCAGCACCAGAGCCAGCGGAACAGCGGGGAGACCGGGCGGCCCAGCATGACGGACAGGTCAGCGAGGAACCTGCGCAGGCGCAGGCGGGGCCGTCTCTCCCTCCGGCCTCGCCCCGCCCCGGGACTTTAAGGGTTTCTTGTTTGCCATGCGAGGCGGCCACGTCCGAGACCCCAGAGCTCGGGAGGCTGAGGCGGGAAGATGGCGAATTCCAGGCCGGCCTGGGCCTCGCAATACCCTGCCTCAACCTCGCGAGATCTCACCTCCGGGAGGGCGGAGCTGGGGCGCAGCCTGGCACGGTAGCCACGCCTGTAATGCCAGCGCTGGGTGGCTGAGGCCGGAAGATGTAGAGTTCCAGACCAGACTGTGCCTCGCGAGACCCTGCCTCAACCTCGCGAGAACTCACCTCCAGGGAGACGGAGCTGGGGGGCGGAGCCTGACGCGGTGGCCACACCTGTGATGCCAGCTCTGGGAGGCTGAGGCGGGAAGATGGCGAGTTCCAGGCCGGCCTGGGCCTCGCGAGACCCTGCCTCAACCTCGCGAGATCTCACCCCGGTGGGGCGGAGCCGGGCGCAGTGGCCACGCCTGTGACCCCAGTGCTGGGAGGCGGAGGCGGGAAGATGGCGAGTTCCAGGCCGGCCTGGGCCTCGCGAGACCCTGCCTCAACCTCACCGCCGGCGGGGGGCGGAGCCGGGAGGGCGGCGTGCTCCTGGCGGGCCTGGGCTACGCATAGCGAGGCTGTCTCAAGACACAAAGCCACCCCTCGGTCCCGTCAGCTTCCAGATACAGGCCGGCTGGCCGAGGCTCCCGGCAGCGCACACACGCCGCTCGCTGGGTGGCTCCCAGGCTCACTGCCCCGTGTCCCCGCCCGCAGGCTGACCACCTGCTCGGGATCTGCCCCCACGTGCCTTCATCTTGGGACTCTGCACTCTGCTAGCAGAAACTATCCCCGCAACCCTGCGACACCCCGCCCTCGCCCCGGGTCACTGCTGCCTGGCACACAGCAGAGCCCAAGAAACGTGTGAGCAAGAGGAAAGGAACACAGCAGCAAACTGATGCCAAGGGCCGCTGTCGCCCCACCCCGGCCCTGGGGTCACCTGGTGCTTCTCTAATGTGGGTGCACACAGATCACCTGATCCAGCTAAACTGCAGACGTATTGAAGCCCTGGAGGGGAGGCTGAGGGTCTGGATTTCTTTTCTTTTTCTCTTCTTCCTCCTCCTCCCCTTCCTTCAGTTTTTTTAGTACTTCGGGGTTGCAGCCAGGGCCTTGTGCATGCTAGGCAAGTGCTCCACCACAACTGCACCCACAGCTCCCCCTTTTGTACTTTTCATTTTGAGATAAGGTCTTGCTAAATTGCACAGGCTGCCTCTGGCCTCGAACTCAGGATCCTTTTGCCTCAGCCTCCCTAGACCCTAGGATTATAGGCGTGTGCCATGGCACCCAGACTTTTTGTTCTCTCTTGCCCTCCTCCCTTCTGCTCTCTCTTTCTTTAACAGGGTCTCTGTGTAGCCCAGAATGGCCTCAAACTCGTGATCTTCCATCCCGAGTCCCCTGATTGCTGGGACTGCAGGCATGGCCACCATGTGCAGCTAGAGAGTCTGCATTTCTAACAAACTTCCAAAGGATGCCAATGGCGCCGAGTCCACAAGCCACACTTTGAAAAGCAAGGGATTACACGTTTCAGGTGCTCTCATTAGTGTGGTGAAAAGCAGAGCTGGGGAGCCTGCTGGACTGGGTGTGGACCGCTCACCCCTTTTCCATCTCTCAGCTGTTTCCTCCAGGAACCAACCCGCACCTTTCTCCTTCCCACCCCCCTGGGGCCCTCCCTAAACCCTAAGCCCAGAGATCTGGCAGTGAGGGCCAAGGGAGGAAGGGGAAGACCCTCTCCTTGGGACTCCCGCCGCAGGGATGCCCAGAAGACACGTGGCCTTGGGACATCACCTCCTGGCCCCGTAGATCCAGGCCAAGGCCACGTTCTCCAAGATGACGATGCAGAAGAGGGGCAGAGACACCCAGTAGTCATCCAGCAGGTTCACATAGTAGCTGCCCGAGGGCTTTGCAAACACGAGGCTGGTCAGGAACATCAGCAAGCAGACACCCACTGCAGGAGACACCAGGTGCGGGTCAAGGACGGAGCTCCGGCTGCGCCGGGTCAGAGCCCCAGCCGGGCTCTAGGCAGGAGCGGGGCCACGGGGCCCGGTACCTGTGAGCAAGTTCGTGTGTTTCCTGAGGGGGGAGAAGGTGTCCTGGAGAGGTAGGATGACGCCCTGCATGATGCCCACCATGCTGCTCAGCCCCAGCAGCATCAGCAGCAAAAAGACAATGATGGCCCAGAAGATGGGTCCAGAAAACACAGCGATGAGGTTGGTAAGTGCCACAAAGGCCACCCCTGGGCCCTCCATAACCTGAGAATGAAAGAAGGAATGGTGAGGACCCTGGGCTCCAGGTGGGTCCCGTTCCCTGCTGGAGGAAATGTCCACAGCACTGTAAACGGACAGTACTGCGCCCAGCTAGCCTGGAGGGGTGGAGGATTCCTCCAACAATGTCTGGGTCTGGTGATTCTCAAGCTGGGGTTAGTGGGTGCCCAGGAACTGTAGTGCTTTGTACTAATGAGGCTATGATTGCATCATTACAAAAGGGCGCCATGAACCCTGGACAATGGCCTTTGGGGTTCTACAGACATAGCAAGGAGAGATGAGTGTCTGGTACGTGGGGCCCCTCAGGAATTTGAGGGCCCCACCTCCAACCCTTACCTACCTCTTTCAAATGATCAATTTTGTTGCATGGAGACAAATGTAGGCTCTCACTTTTGACTTGTGTGGGGAGGCCAGTGATCCACTTTTGGTAGACGGAACTCGCATCTTGATACAGAATCTCCGGGGGCTGGGCCTCAGGAGGCAGGACCCCTGCAGCCACCAGATTCATTACCCTGTCCGCATTCCTGGAGATAGGAGTAGAATCACGAAAATCAGTTGGGCCATTTCCGAGGACTTCCCCTCCCTCATCCTCTAGGTGAGGGGGGAGTCACTAACCTGCAGTTTTTTGTGTGTGGTTCTAGCAGGGGGTTTTTTGTGTGTTTGTTTGTTTTTACTTTTTGAGACAGACTCTCACTGTGTCACCCAGGCTGGTCTGGAACTGTTCATCCTCCTGCCTCAGCGCCCTGAGTATTGGGATAACAGGTGTGCATCCCCGTGCCCGGCTGTGCTATAGCTTCTGACCTGGTTAGGGTGGCGGTCTGGTCTCTAGGGCTTCATGAACACAGCGCACTGCGCACTTTCCTCACTGCAGAGGTGTGAAGCTGCAGAGGCTCTGATTAATGGGGCCCCGTGGAAGTCTCTCCTGTGGTGCTGTGGGCAGTTTTAGAACTCTGATGGCGGTCATCTCAGGACCACCCCAAGACCCCTGGCCAACTTGGTCTGCTGGCCTCTCGGAGACATCTTTCCACCCTCTGTTCTCCAGCAAGACTCAACCGTTGAACTCCTCCACCTACCAGACCCTCTCTCGCCTCAGTGTCTTCAGTACACGATGCTTTCCCTGCTTCAGGTTTTCTACCTGAACCCCCACACCCACTGTCCACATGGCTAATTCCTAACTGTCTTTACTCAGCCTGTTGGAGACTCTTTGCTACTATGGGAGGCTGTTCGAGATCTATTTTCACAAGAGCAAATTCACCAGCTGCAGAAAAGTCACATAGTATTACTCAAAATTTTCAAACATGGAAATATATACATATACATACAAATATATATATGCTGGGATTTAGCTCAGTTGGTAGAGCACTGCGCTGCAGTCTCTGAGGTCCCGAGTTCAATTCCCAGCACCGAAAAAATGGGAGAAGGACCTGGCAATCCACTCCCAAGGCAATCCCGAAACAGTCAGCCATTGAAAACCCTATGAGGGTCGCTATGAGTCGGATACCGACTCGATGGCACCTAACAACAACTATATATATGTATATGTATGTATGTGTGTGTGCATGTGTGCATGGGGTTTTGAACTCAGGGCCTCACCCATGCCAGGCAAGCACTCTACCTCTGAGCTGCACCTCAGCCACTTTTTAATTCTTTGTCTTAAGACAGGGCCTCACTAAATTGTGCAGGCAGCATCTGGCCTGGAACTCGTGATCCTCCTGCCTCCACCTCCTGCGTGCTAGGATCGTAGATGTGCGCCATGGCGCCTGGCAAACATGGTATGTTTCTATAGACAGGCCTGTCAAAGGGAAATATCTGAGAGGATCTGAGCAGCGGTCACTGCCCGGGAGACAAGCTCAGCTCAGGTTTGATCACCTCACTGGGAAGCCTTCTCCAACCCTCTGGACGCTCGGCGGCTCCCTCCTGTGTCTGCCCGCCTAGTTTCTGATTATCTGTTTATTTTCTGCTCCCCCAGGACACTGTGGCTTCCCCGAGGGTGGGGTGAGTGCTCGGCGCACCGCTGGCTATGTTTCCAGAATGGACGCAGGAACTGGTACCCACGAGATGGTTCATAACTATTTGATAAATATTTTTGGAATGAACGTCACAAGGAAAAAATGGGGACTTAACAGGCTCTGGGTTTTGCCTGAGGGTTCCGTGAAGGTGTCCCCTAATTTTTCCTCAGCTGTCCCCAGGTAAGAATGGGGTGGACACACCTCTGAAAACCTCCGGGTCTGGGACTGTCCCGGTGTAGAGGGGCAGCTCTGAAGGAGCAAGGTAGTGTTTGTGTGGCCCCAGGCTTGTTCTGAGGCCCTGCACTAACAGCGCCTGGGGCTGGGGTCCAGCGGGAGCCGTGTGGCCAGCCGTGTGGCCAGCTCCGTGGCTGTCTGTGGTGCTCTCCCTCTAGGGGGTCTCCAGGGCGATCCCCATTTAAACATTGGGGTCACCTGAGGTAACAGTTCCAGGTGTTCACCACGGTCAGGTGGCCCATCGTGGAAAATACGACCACCGTGGCCATCGCAGAGGAGATCAGGTTGAGAAGAGCCACGGCGTAGGTGTCACGGACGCAGTCGTTGGACCGAGGGAAGTACGAGCTGATTGCGGTGAAGCTGCCGAAGCCAGGGCCCATGGCGAAGAGGATCTGGTTCCCTGAGCGGCGCCACGTGTCACTAGAGTACAGGGCTGTCACCTGAAGGGGAGAAGGCGCCTCGGAAGGGACTCGTGGTGAACCGGGGTGGATGGGGTGGGTGAAAAGGGTGGAAGAGAGGGCGAGGAGTACTGTCTCCAATACCCGCCTTCGGAATCAAGAGTTCAAGGATGGAGGACACCTCACCTTGCCAGACAACAGATTCTGGAGACCAAAAACTGCGCCTTCCAGCAGGAGACTCCGGATAAGGAGGCAGAAAAGGATGATGTAGGGAAGAAACACAGAGACATACAGGATCTGAATAGGAAATGGGATTCAAAAATGGAGTCAGAGCGTGGGCACGTTGCGCAGGCCTGTAACCCAGCATTGGGGAAGCTGAAAAAGGAGTGTCACAGGTTGGAGGGCAGAGGCAGCCTGCATAACTCAGTGAAACCCTGTTTCGAGATAAATTTAAGACCCGGGCATGGTGGTGCACATGCCTGTGATCCCAGCGATGTAGGAGGTGGAGGCAGGAGGATCACACGTTCAAGGCCAGAGGCAGCCTGCGTAACCTAGCAAGACCCTGTGTCAAGATAAAACATAAAAAAGGAGCTAGCGGTGTAGTTCAGTGTTACAGCGCCTGCAAAGTATGTGTGAGGCCCTGGGTTCAACCCCCAAGTACTGCAAAAAAGAAAAGAAAAGGACGGAAGGAGAAAGAGAAAGAAAGAAGAAAAAGAAAGAAAGAAAAAGAAAAGAAAGCAAGGAAAGAAGGAAGGAAGGAAGGAGAGGAGAGGAAAGGAAGAAGTAAGTGTAAAAGGGTCTGGGGGTGCAGCCCAATGGTGGAGCACTTGCCTAGCAGGTATTTATGTTCAACCCCCAGTACTGGAAAATACACACACACATATAAAGACAGAGCGAGAGGAAGAAAGAAGGCGGGGAAAGGGGTTCGGCCAGGCTGGAATCGGGCAGAGGACCAGAAGCTCTTGGAAATCAGAGGTTGGATTCGAACAAGGCGTCGGCAATATGAGGAGCACATTGCTGGCTGCCTGGGGTGGAGGAGCAGACGCCAGGTGGCTGAGAGGGTGGCTCACCTTCCCAGCTGACTGGAGCCCTCTGATCATGGAGATGCAAATGATGAGCCAGGCAAGGAAGAGACACAGGCTGAGGTGCGCAGCGGGAGGCCCGTGGGTGTCCATCTCATCCGAGACCCCCAGCAGCTCCCGGTACCAGAAGTACGTGGTGGACCTTGTCCTTTCGCACTCAGGATCTGGGGTGAACCGTGGAGGAGCTGCAGGCCGGCAGCCTCCCCACTCAACCCCCCACCCCCACTCCCCAGGCCTTTCCCAGCTCCACCCGCCCTGCTCCCCGGTTCTTCTCACTGAATCCACTGGAGTTGTCCAGGGAGGGGCACAGCATCCAGGGCAGCGGGACCTGGAAGGACTCCAGGAAGTAGAAGAGGCTCCAGCCCACGAGCGTGCTGTAGTACAGGCCTACAATGGCGCAGACCTGCGGCCGGCCAGGGGCGGGGGTCATGGACCCGCTCCACTGCCCCAGGTGGAGGCTGAGGCAGGCGGAGGGGCTGGGGGACCCCCGGGTTGCTCACCATGAAGCTGGCGTAGCCCACACCACCGATCCAGGGGCTGACGGACTTCCACACGCCGATGCTGCCCTGCCGCAGCCTCTGACCGGCCGCCATCTCCAGGAAGAGGAGGGGAACCCCCACCAGGAAGAGCAGGATGGCGTAGACGATGAGGAAGCAGCCTGTGGAGGGGCCGGGAGGGCGCTGGATGCCGGGTTCGCCTCAGTGGACCCTCAGTGGGCCTCAGTGGACCCTCAGGGCCACGGACCTCTGGCTCACCTGATCACTTCCCCCGTGGTCCCAAGCCCCCAACCTGTGCACGGCCCTGAACCCCAGTTTCCAGCCCCGCCCCTGAGCAGGCCTCTGCCCTGCCATCCCCATGGACAGGTGTATCTGGACACCTTGTCCCCACCCTCTGGGGTCGCGGGTGTTCAGGGACCTGGGTCCTGTCCCGTACAGGATCCAAAATCTTCCATCCCCACAGATCTCAGAGGCTCCAGAGCAGCCCCTGGCCCCTCACCCTGTCCCGGCGTGGGGTCCTCCCCCTGGCTTACCGCCGCCGTTGTGGACACAGAGGTACGGGAAGCGCCAGACGGTGCTCAGCCCCACGGAGAAGCCCATCTGGGCCAGGAAGTACTCAGGTTTATTGGCCCAGGGTGGTCCCTCCGTGGGGGCATCATCCTGGGACTCAGCCTTGGTTTCCAGGTGCAGCGCCTCCTCCATGTCTTCTTCGCACCAGACGTAAGGGGACGTGGGGTTTGACTTGGGTCTCTCCCTATCCAGCTGCTTGGTAGACCGCAGCCTCCTGGGTGAGAACAGGGCCGCCACAGTGCCACCAGACAGGGATTTGGACTGGGAAGGCATGCGCATCTGGGGTACCGAAGCCTGGGCCTCTGGGGCTTCGCGATCCATGGCGCCTTTAGGGGTAGGCTCCCACTCGTGATTCTGCAGGGGTGGGGATTCGCTCCTGGCCGACCTGGAGGACGTCTGGGGTCACGGGTGGAGGTGTAAGAGCTGAGGGCAGACAAGGCAGATCCCGCAAGTCCCGGAGGCCTCCCCAATGCAAAGATGTGTGCATGGGAACATGGAGTCTCCCTACCAAGTATGGACTGGCCCAGCCCTGCTGAACCAAGAAAATCCAAATATATATCCCACGAAAACGTTTCCATGAATCACACAGCAGCAGTTTTCATTATAGCTGTAAAGTGGAAATAACCCCAATGTCCATGGCCCTTGGAGGTTACATATGACGGTATATCCACGCAATAAACCATTCAGCAATGGAAATAAGTGAGGTACTGACATAGCTACTGAGGCATCGTTGGGGTTTGCTTCTAGATGATGGGGAGGTCTGAGGTGGGAAGAGAAGAGGGCCGATTGGCCAAGGGTTGGTCATTACTAAAGGTGGGGGGCGACCCCAGAGCAGCTCACTAGGCTGATCCTTTGTATGTATTTGACAAGTTCAAATTAAAAGGGGAGGAGGAACCAACAGTCTCTGTGGGGCTCGCTCCTGATTCCCGGGGGGCCCCTCGTGGAAACTGAGGATGACATGCCTGTGTCTCAAGCCAGATGACACCCTGGGGTGCCAGGGAACCCACGGAGACAGCAGAACCCCTAGAGCTGCGCCTGCCTCCCTCCAGTGACCTCCTGGGGCCTCCCGCACCCTCCCCTGGCCTGGGGGCCTCGTGGGCCCCGAACCCACGGCCGCGAAGAGGAAAACGCCGTCAGGGAGACGCGGTTTTCACCCCGCCCTCCTGGCTGACCCTGCGGCCCCCGCTCTTCCATCTCTGCGCCCAGCCCCTTACCGACTCCGCCCAGCGCTCGTTGGATTCGAGGACGCGGGAACAAGGCCGCAGCGCCTCCCGCGCGCAGCCCCGCACCTGCCCTGGACTGCGGGCGCCCGCGTTCCCCCGAGGCCTGCGCGGCCCCCAGCACCCCCGGTGCCCCCAGTGCCTCCCCGCAGCCCGCGCCCCGCGCGGCCCCCCTTCCCTTTGTGGGAGGCCCCGCTGTTCGGCCGCCCGCTAGTGCCCGCAGCCCCTCGTCCTTACCGCCGGGAGGATTCTTCCGCTCCACCCTCAAGGTGAGACCCGCAGTGTCTGGAAACGGGGCACGTTCCTGGGCGCACTTAGTCCCCAGCACCGCGGAGGACCCGGCACCAACTCCAGGTTCGAGACCTGCGATAGGTTCTGCGCTCAGTGACACACACGCTAACACCCCGCCCCCCCACCCCCGCTGAAGCCCCCTTTCACGGTGCCTAATTTCTGAGGACCCAGGTTCGATCCCCAGCACCGCAAAACCGGGAGAAGGACGTGGCCATCCATTCCCCAAAAGAATCAGCCAATGAAAACCCGATGAGGGTCGCTATGACTCGGACCCAACTCCACAGCACCTGACAGCCACAAAGGCACGTTGAGTGATTTAGCACCTGAGTTTGCTGGGGCGAGGGGAAGGCAGGATGCTGGGGCTGGAGAGTCTCCAGAAGGAATGGAAGCTTTGTGTGGGGGGCGGGGGATGGAATGCTCCAGACAGCTGTTGTCATTGTTAGGTGCCATCCAGTCAATATCCGACTCATAGTGACCCTAAGCACAACAGGCAAAACACTTTGTCAGTGCTTCTCTGCTGTTCATAGGGTTTTCAATGGCGGATTGATTTTTGGGAGGGGGTTGCCGGGTCCTTCTCCCAAGCCTACAGCACCTGGTATTCCCAGGCCGTCTCCCATCCAAGGACTAACCAGGCCCCATCCTGCTTAGCTTCTGAGATCTGATGGGATCAGATGCCACAGTGCTACATCTACAGACTCCAGACAGCTAGAGAGAAAAAAATTAAATAGAATAAAGCTCCCACTTGGTGCCTGGCATGGCAGGGGACAGATTTATTGACCCGCAGCATGACACATCCAGCTCTGTTCCTGGAGACCCGCAGACTAGAGGCAGCCCTCAGAGCAGCGGAGCTGAAGGGGAACACGAGGCGTGTGCGCGTGCTCAGGAAGAGGCTGCTGCCGTTAGGTGCTGAGGAGTGGGCTACTACTTTTAGGAACCCTAAGTGCAAGCTGTACCACTGTGGCAGCCGATCCCATCAGATCTTGGAAGCTAAGCAGGGTCTGGCCTGGTTAGTACGTGGATGGGAGACGCCTGGGAACACCAGGTGCTGCAGGCTTGGGAGAAGGACCCGGCAACCCCCTCCCAAAAATCAATCTGTCATTGAAAACCCTATGAACAGCAAAGAAGCACTGCCCCAGGCATGGCACAGTGTCAGGGACTGTTCCATTCTGTTGTACATAGAGTTGCTATAAGGCGGACCCAACTCAACACCTACCAACAACAAGAAGTCTTTGCAGATGTTAGAGGTTTCCAGCATATAATAAAAGTGAGCAGTAAGGGAACAGAGCCTTTTAACTGTAACTCGCCAACGCTCCTTCGAGAAGCCTGTTGCCACATTCGTCTTCAGTGAAATTTCCGTCCTCAAGGAAGGCAGGGTTACCATTTTTTTTCTAAGGGCTGAGGATGTAGCTCAGTGGTGAAGTGAATGCTTGGCATAGATGAGGCCCTGGGTTTGAACTAAGCACCACAAACAGAAATATACACCTTTTCCCTAACGGATTGAGTTGGTGTGGTTTATCCTTGGTTATCGAAATGCTCGCTTAGGTTTGGAATTCTGAGCTGATGAATATTCACCGTGTGGAAAAGCGTGACTCATCCCATCCGATCTTAGTGTGTGAGGTGGCACATGTAGCACACGCAGGACCCAGAAAGACACACTCACAAGAGCTGCCTGTGACCATTGGGGACTTTGTTCTTTGCTTCTTGTGGTTTTGCTTCCTGTCATGCACACGTTAACTTTAAAAGTAAAGGTTATTTTAAAACCCTGGAATATGGCACACGCCTGTCATCCCAGTGGCTCTGGAGGCAGAGGCGGGAGGATGGCAAGTTCGAGACCAGAGGCAGTCTGCGTAACTTAGCGAGACCCTGTCTCAAAAAGTAAAACAATGGGCTGAGGGTGCAGCTCAGTGGTCCAGCACTTGCAGAGCATGCAGGCGGGAGGCCCTGGGTTCAACCCCCAGTACCGGCAAAAAAAAAAAAAAAAACCAAAAACTGGAATAAAAGAGAGTCGCCTTTGGATCGGCCTTGGGCGAGGTGTGGCAATGTCGGGCCAAATGAAGTTAGGTAGCTAGAGGACAGCCTGGTCAGCACTTTTTATTGCTGCCCGGTTGGATCCCCCCCACCCCCGGCTTTGGATGTTTCATCTGGGCGCGGGCTGGCCCCTGGGACGTGGGGATTCCGAGGCTGACACCAGCCTGTCCTGGCTCTTGGGCTGGGAGGGGATCTTGTGGATGACGCAGTAGAGGAGGTACACGGGGACGGGGAGGACGACCGCGAGGAGCAGCAAGACCATCAGGAGCAGCGCCCAGTGCGGGTACAGCCGAGCCACTTCCAAGGACTGTGGAGAGACAGGAGATGGGGCTGGAGGGCCACACTTGGTGGGAAAAGGGAGAGACGGGGAGGGGAACGGCGGGAGGGAGCCAAGCCAGGAGGCTCCTGACTCTGGACGAGGTCAGAGGAGGAGGTGACAGAGGCCTTTGCGGGGCGGGACAGGAGGCTCACGCTGTCTGAGTCCCAGGCCACGTAGGTGGCGGGTGTCGTCCAGAGGTGAACCAGGCTGACCAGGAAGAGGACAAGCAGCACCACCGGGGACACGAAGCACCACAGCCACCAGTGGACATGGGAGACGGGGTGGCCCAGCAGGATCCCCACGTCTTCCAGGAACCTGTGGAGAGGCAGAGGGTGGGCAGCCCCGAGGGCCGCCTCCAAACATCCCCTGGCTTCCTATCGGGCCTCCCCCTCTCTTGTCTCCTCTGCTCGGTGTCCTGCACCTGAGGACTTTCCAATCCAGCCTCCCGCTCACGCGCCAGTGTCCACGTCTCTGGGATTAAGACCACACCCCTTCCCTCCCTCCCGCTGACAGATCGACTGTGGCGCCAGGCTCCCTTCCAGGTAAGCAACAAACAGAAGATGACGACACCCCGCCCCACCCCACGGCCATCAGGGACCCCCACCGGCCCTCAGCCTCCGGTCCAGCCTCCGTTACTCATGTTCTCGGCTCAGCAGAGACAGCAGTGGCGCCCCTGGCCCAGAGGCGCGCTCCTGTCCTCTGCCCGCACACCCTCAACTGCACCTGTGCCCTCCAAGGGCTTCCAGGCACCTCCACTCCGACTCACCACCCCTGATGGGACTCAGGTGCCCTTCCCTCGGCACTCTGTGCTCTGAGAGGAGGGGGTCACACCCCAACACTGCAAGGCGCTCCTGACACAGAGTCTGGAGACATGTGGTGAGCAACTTACAACGTGGAAAAGAATTTATTCGTCTATCTACACGTAGAATTAAAATTTTAAACCCAAACCAAACTTGAGCCCTCTAAATCTTTTTTTTTTTTTTTTTTTTTTTGCGGTACTTAGGGTTGAACCCAGGGCCTTGTGCCTGCATGCTCTGCAAGTGCTGATCACTGAGCTGCACCCCCAGCCCATTTTCTTTACTTTTTGAGACAGGGTCTCGATAAGTGATGCAGACTGCCTCTGGTCTCAAACTTGCGATCCTCCCGCCTCTGCCTCCCGAGCCTCTAGGATTATAAGCATGTGCCACAGCGCCCAGCTTGAGCCCTCTAAATCTTAATACACTGAACCCACATCAGAACCCAATTTTTCAAGGTTTTGCAGCCCTGCCCTGAAATGAAGGGGCTTTGTATCAGCCTAGCGGGATGAAATTGGAGGCAAGAAAGGGCTAAACTGCCCCACAGACCCGTGTTCTGTGCGACCCATGCCTAGGACGTCACCTCTTGGCCCCATAGGCCCAGGCCACGGCAGTGTTCTCACAGATGATGATGATGATGATGGGGAAGACCGTCCAGTATTCACTCAGCAGTCTCACAAAGTAGACGCCTGGAGGTCGAGTGAAGAAGAGGCCGCACAGGAACATCACAAAAGAGGTGCTCCCTGGAGGAAACAGTAGGTCTGCGTCAGGATCTGAGGTCTGGCCGGGAGACAGGAGCTACGAAGGTACAGCCGGTGTTAGGGTTTGAACCTAAAATGTCCCCCATAGGTCGTGCATCCCCCAGCTGGTGCTGCCGTTTGCAAAGGCTACAGAACTTTGGGAAACCGGCCCTAGCTTTGCAGGAGGAGGTCACTTGGGACAGGCTTTTGGCATTTACGCTGGCCCCCCTGGTTCTGGTGAACCCTCTCAACTCCTGATCCGCCAGGATGTGAAGCTGTCCGCCACCGGCCCTGCTATTTGCCCTGCTCCTGTATGCCTACCTTGCCTCTGCAGGTAGAAATTCTCACTCCTCCCATAAGTTTGTTTCGGTCAGTTTCTCTGCCACAGCTGTGCACAAACTAACACAGAATATTGCTAAGGGAGAGTGGGATCATTGCTGTGCAGACACCTGACTGTATTGTTTTTAGGCTGTGGGAACTTGATCACAGAAGTTTGGAAAAGTCTGGAGATGCAGACATGAGAAGCCCTTGAATAGGGTAAGCAGAGCCTGAAGGATGGTTCTGGTGAGGGTTCAGAAGACCTGAATGTCAGCAGAAATGTGGACGATAGGTGTGGTGGTGCACACTGGCAATTCCAATAACTCAGGAGGCAGAGGCAGGAGGATCGTAAGTTCGAGGCCAGAGGCAGCCTGTACAACTCAGCAAGACCCTGCCTCAAGATAAAAAATTAAAAAGTAGGACTTGGGGTGCAGCTCCGAGATGGAGCACTTGCAAAGTATGTGTGAGGCTCTGGGTTCAGCCCCCAAGTACTGCAAAAATAAAAATTTGAGAAATAAAGAGGGGGCTTGCACAGCTTCAGAAGAAATTGTGCACTTTATTGGGAATTGTACTAGAGGCCATTCATGTTGTATTCTGGCAAAAAACTTGTCCTCCATCTGCCTTTGTCCTAAAGATTTGAGTGAGGCTGAATTCATAAGTAACAAACTAAGTTGGTGGGAAAAATAACATAAAGGCAGCAAGATACTGGGGGCGTGGCATGGTTGTTGCTTGCTGCTTTTAGCCAGATTTATGATGAAAAAACAGAGAAAATGGCAGAATCAAAAGTTTGTGTGTTTTTTTGGGGGAGGAACTGGGGGGCTGAACCCAGGGCTTCAGGCATACTTTGCAAATACTCTACCACTGAGTTGCATTCCCAGCCCCTTTTTTATCTTGAGACAGGGCCTCACTAAACTACACAGTCTGTCTCTGTCCTTGAACTTGGGGTCCTCCTGCCACTGCCTGCTGAGTCTCTGGGATTACAGCCACTGCACCCAGCACAGAAAGGTTTTTTATTTTTTTAATGAGCAGTTTAAAGAGAAAGAAAAGCTGCAGTGGAAGGGCAAGTTTAAAGTTGCTATGAGACAGGAGGCTGGGGTAATGGGGAGGTACCTGTTAAAGAGACAAGCACCAGGAAAGAAAAGTCAAGCATTCTAAACTGGGAAAATAAATGTGGCCTGGAGTCACAGGACTTGGCCAGGCTCCTCCTAAGGCTTCTGGATATAAAATGGCGAATTCATTTGAAAGGCTTTCTTTTGAAAACAGTGTCTGAAAAGCAAGTGGCCTTCCAGTCATTCCTGAAAAGGGGCCACAGAGGGAAACAGTTTCCCAGCCTGGGCTGCTGGCACAGCTGTGATTCAAGAGGGTGGGGCTGCCTTTCAGGCTAGTGCCCAACCCCGCTGACATCCATGGGGCTCTGGTGTTACAGGGATACATAATGCAAAAGTTAAGGGGTTATGGAGACTGCCACCAAGGTCCCAAAAGATGGCTTGTGAAGCCTGGCGCTGAGTACCAGGGTCATATGCCCTAGACAGCCCCTGAAGGGCTGTTGGATGAGGCATTGAGGATGAAGCCTAATGGGCAGGGGAGATGCCAGCACCATGAAATGTCTGCCAAGGGAAGCTAATGGCAATGGGTGGGGCCGGCCTAAAAGGGCCACGTGTGCTGAAGATGGCAGGACCAGCCAGGCATGGTGGCACACGCCTGTAATCCCAGTGGCTTGGGAGGTGGAGGCAGGAGGATCACAAGTTCAAGACCAGAGGCAGTCTGTGTAATTTAGCGAGACCCTGTCTCAAAAAGTAAAAAAATGGGCTGGGGGTGCAGCTCAGTGGTCAGCACTTGCAGAGCATGCAAGCGCAAGGCCCTGGGTTCAATCCCCGGCACGCCAAAAAAAAAAAAAAAAAAAAAAAAAAAAAAAAA
>VMDO01010239.1:0-72703 GCA_007922755.1 Pedetes capensis | reverse complement strand
TGGAGCTTTGTGTTTCGCCAGTTCTTTCAAGGCAGCTTCCACTTCGTCCTTCAACACCATTGGTTCCTCTTCATATGCAACCTCTTGGAATGGTTGGTCATCTACCAATTCTTTCTTGTATAATGACTCTGTGTATTCTTCCCATCTTCTTTTGATGTTTCCTGCATCATTTAATATTTTTCCTGTAGAATCTTTTACTGCTGCCACTTGAGGCTTGAATTTTTTCTTCACTTCCTTAAGCTTGAGAAACACAGAGCGTGTTCTTCCCTTTTGGTTTTCTGCCTCCAGTTCCTTGCACATGTCATTATAATATTTGTTTTTGTCTTCTCGAGCTGCCTTCTGAAATCTTCTGTTTAGTTCCCTAACTTCATCATGTCTTCCTTTTGCTTTTGCTGCTCGACATTCAAGGGCAAGGTCCAGTGTCTCTCGACATGTAATTTGGTCTTTTCTTTTTTTCTTGTCTTTTTAAGAACTTTTTGCTTCCTTCTTGAATGATATCTTTTATGTCATGCCACAACTCTTCTGGTCTCCTGTCATTTGTGTCTAATGCATTAAACCTATTTTTGAGGTGGTCTCTGAACTCAGGTGGGATATACTCAAGGTCATACCGTGGCTCTCATAAACTTGTTCTAATTTTCTTCAGCTTCAGTTTGAACTTGCATATGAGAAGTTGATGGTCTGATCCACAGTCAGCACCTGGTCTTGTCTTGACATTTTGTACAGAGCTTTTCCATCGTCTCTTTGCACATATGTAGTCAATTTGATTTCTGTATGTTCCATCTGGTGAAGTCCATGTGTATAGTCTCCGTTTATGGTGTTGAAAAAATGTATTTGCAATGAAAAGGTCATTGGTCTGACAAAATTCTATCATGCGATCTCCAGTTTCGTTTCTGTCACCAAGACCATATTTTCCAACTACTGAGCCTTCTTCTTTGTTTCCAACCTTTCCGTTCCAGTCACCAGTGATTATCAGTATGTCTTGATTGCATGTTTGATCTATTTCAGATTGCAGAAGCTGTTAAAAGTCTTCCCTTTCTTCATTTGTGGCCTGAGTGGTGGGTGCATAAATTTGAATAATAGTCATATTAACTGGCCTTCCTTGTAGGCGTATGGATATTATTCTATCACTGACGACATTGTATTTCATGACAGATGTTGAAATGTCTTTTTTGATGATTAATGCAACCCCATTTCTCTTTAGTTTATCCTTCCCAGCATAGTAGACCATATGATTGTCTGACTCAAAATGGCCTATGCCGGTCCATTTTAGCTCACTGATGCCTAGAATGTCAATGTTTATGCGATCCATTTCTCTTTTAACGATTTCTAATTTGCCTAGATTCATACTACAGACATTCCATGTTCCAATTATTAATGGATGTTTACAGTTGTTTCTCCTCATTTTGAGTCTTGTCACATCATCACGTTGAGCACCCTGGGGTTTTACTCCATTTCCCTCATCACGGTAGACTCTACTTGGAGGAGGCAACTCTTCCCCAGTAGTCTTTTGAGTGCCTTCCAACCTGGGGGCCTCATTTTCCGGCACTGACAGACATGTGGGGGCTCTGATGGTAAAATAATTAATACGAGGATGCATATATAGCATAAGAAAAAGAGAAGGAGAATAGAAAGAGGGAAGAGAGTAAAACAAGGAAGGAAGCAAATAAAAATTAAAAAAAAAAAAAAAAGCCTCACGCATACACGCTCCCACCCTCGTAAACTGTTGTTTTGTGTAACATTGTTGGTTATTGATCCCATAAATTTAAGTATAGATTGATCATCAATTTTTCCCCTTTTTATGTTGAGGGTTTTATTCTGGTTTTTATTCTTATGTTTGTATGTATCTGTCCTCTTCAGTGTATAGATCCTTTAAGTATCCTCTGAAGTACTGGTTTAGTAGTCATATATTATTTAAGTTTATTTTTATTTTGAAAGTCCTTTAGTTTTCCATCTATCTTGAAAGACAATTTGCCAGATAAAATATCCTAGCATGACAATTATTTATTTCTAAAGCTTGAGCAATCTCGTTCCATACTTTTCAAGCTTTTAAGGTTTTTGATGCAATGTCTCATGT
Source organism: Pedetes capensis (assembly GCA_007922755.1). NCBI lineage: Eukaryota > Metazoa > Chordata > Mammalia > Rodentia > Pedetidae > Pedetes > Pedetes capensis. The sequence continues at coordinate 70,629 of VMDO01010239.1, read as the reverse complement.
TATTCTGATGGGGTTTCCTGTATAGGTAAGCAGCCTTTTGAATTATTTGTTTGCTTTGTAATTTTGTTATTGTTGTTAGTTGCCTTCGAGTTGGGTTTGACTCATAGTGACCCTATGTACAACAGAATGAAACATTTCCTGACACTGTGCCATGGTTGGAACTATCTCTGTGTTTCTCTGCTATTCATAGGGTTTTTAATGGCTGATTATTTCAGGATTGTTTTGTGAGTAGACTGCCAGGTCCTGCTCCCATTTTTCCGGTGATGGGAACTGAACCCAGGGCCTCAGAGCACACAGAGAAAGCACTCTACGAACTGAACTCAACTCCAGCCTCTTGTAATTTTAACAACCCAAGATATAATTTGCCAAGGAGAGTTTCAGCTCTGATCGAATCTATATGGAGTTCTAAATGCCCCTGTTGTTTGAATATCTGTCTTGATTCAGCTTTGAAATTTTTTCTGTTAATATTTTATTGAAGAGGTTATCAAAGCCTTTAGTTGTGATCTCAGTCTCTTCTTAAACAACATGAATTCTGAAATTTTATTACCTCATCTTATCCCACAAATCTTGAACATTGTAGTCATGTTGCTGTATTTTTATTTCCTTACTAGTATCTGAGCAAATTATCAACCTGGTCTTCTGCCCCTGATATTTTATTTTCTGCTTAGTTTAATATATTCAGTACTACCCAGTATGGATTTTATTTGGTTTATAGTTTGTTTCATTTGACAGATTTCAGTTTATTTGTTTATTTAATTTTTTTCTGTGTTGTTTTTCTTCTAGGTTGTTGTTGTTAGGTGTTGATGAATTGGTGTCCAATTCATAGCAACCCTACATACAATAGGCAAAACACTATTGTCAGTGCTTCTCTGCTATTCATAGGGTTTTCAATGGCTGATTGTTTTTTTGGGAGTGGGTTGCCCAGTCTTTCTCCCAAGCCTATAGTACCTAGTGTTACCAGGAGGTCTTCCTTCCAAGTACTAACCAGGAGCAACCTTGCTTAGCTTCCAAGATCCGACGGGATCGTATGCCACAGTGGTATGGCTGCAGGCTTTTCCTAGGTTAGAAACCTTCTTATCCATAGCCTATATTGCTTCTTTAAGGTCATTCACTTTTATGAATAGGGTTTTAAATTCCTGTCTATTAAATGAAGAATTTCTGATTGTTTAACTTTAGTTTCTGGAGGGTCATAATTGCTTGGGGATCATCTATCTGGCTGTTTCATTTTCTGTGTACCTCTGAGCTGAGACTTCAGTATCAGCTTGCTTACACAGCTACAATCCTTCAAGGCTGATGAGCTCAGCAGTGCCAGTGCACTAGATTAAACATCCAACACCTGTGGGATAAAAGAGCTAGGGAGGGGATAAGTTCCAAGAGAGAAAACACAGGAGAGAATAAAAAAGGAAAAGAGGGGAAAAAGAGGAAGGAAAAACCAAAGAGAAAAAATGGCAGACAAACAAAAAAGCAAAAGAAAAGCAGAAAAGCAAGCAAACAAACAACCCCTCTACCCACCCCCCCAAAAACAAACAAACAAACAAACAAAAAAAAAACAGAAGGCCATTAATTTAAGTCTGCCAGGGAAACCAGTTGGCCAGGTTTAGATACTTCCTTGCAGACGCTCCACAAGGCTGTGGGATGATCTTAAAACCAGCAAGCCTGCAGCACAAGCAGTCTCAGTTTTGATCCACCATACCGCCTGTGCTCCAAAATCCACACTCACCTTGGTTTGGGTTTGAGATTTTCCTTAGCACAGTGCGGCAGTTCAGCTGACTATCTTAGTCTTAAGAGATAAAGTGTGGCTGAAAGTCCCTCCTGGGCACTGTGTCTCCTTATACTTCTAATTCAGGTGTAGGTCACATGTGAAGGCACCTGTATTAACTCATGTCCCACAACTGCAAGCGTATCAGTTCAAGCACCAGAGGTTTTGTACAGCACACGCAGGGACCTTAGTCAGGATTCAAAGCCTGTTTAGGATCAGTCTAGTGTGCCAGGGATGGGGGAGGGGGTTGTAATACCATATAAATAGCATTTAACCTGCTCCCACTGGATTGCCCAGTACCATATGTCCAACCGAGTGGTTGCTTCTTGTGTATGGTCAGGTGGGTTGTGCCAAGAATTAATCAAGCTCTTCCCCAATGAATTCTGGGCTCCTGCCTGTCAACTCCAATCCAGTAAGTCGTCAATTCCCCACTATGGCTCCGCAAACTTGGAGCGTCTCCCAGAGGCTGCTGATATTCTGCTGTCTTGCCGGATAAACCCAAATTTAAGTTTTCTAGCTTGGAGAGAGAATAATTGTTTGGCCTAACCATGTGGCCTGAAGTTAAATCAGCAATAAGTGTAATTTGGTAGTTTAAGACTCTCTTCAGCCTTTGTGTAATAAACTATGCATGCTAGAATAATAATATCTCATAAACAGCAAATACCTAATCATCTTTTGGGTTTTTTTGAAAGCTTTTACTTTTCTGCCAGTTGTTCTTTGTCATTGTATATTCTAAGATGAAAAATCCTTACAAATATCTTTTTATTATTAATGAATACTATATAAATTTTGAAACTATTTAATTTCATCCATGCAATGTTAATTTCAACCCAGAGTAAGCAAAATCCTTCACATGCACACACCAAATCTCCTAGAGTCCTGTTTTAAGGCTGTCAAGTATTCTGACTTCAATCTGACTTGACCAACTTAAATTGCAGTTTAAATGGTTAGATTCTGCCAGTAGATTTTAATTACCCTCAATTCTAATTCTTTCAGAATGGGGTTCCACAACCCTTTGCAGCAAACTCATTTCCTGTTTAACCAAAGAGAAAATATTCTCAGAATAGACTTTTCCCCTACCAGTGACTTCCCTGGAAAGAAATAATTTTTAACACTGTTGTTTATTTCCTTCCTTACTCTTGGACAAATCTATGATTTAAATAAAGTCATATCCATGTGAGAGATGTCTGAGAAAGATGTTAATGGTTACATTGTGGGGGAAAAAAGATGCTCATCATTTCTTTAATATTTATGACTAAGTGGCCTTATCATTGACTAGGAACCAGGTTCCCATAATAATATGACTCTGCGCTTTTAAATCTTTCTTTCCATAGGTCATCCCAAGTACAAACTTTCTTAAATATATGATTGTATAATGAAATGAAGTACACCAAGGAAAATAACCCTCACCAGCTACAACGTAGATGGAAGTTATACAGAATTTATGAAATGTGTACATGGTATACACACACACATGAAAATACATTGTAGGACAGGTAGCAAGTGAGAACCTCGTGTGCTTGATTTAAGCTGTTAACAGGCATTTCTGGACATCTCATTAATTACTCTGTGCCACGATGGCCCAACTTACTGCACTGAAGCAGTGACCTTCTAAGTGGTCCCAGTGGCCTGAATGATTTAAGTTGAGCTTCAAAAGAAATTCATGGTGGTTTATGAAGGAGTGTTGAAAGTTAGGCATGTTAGAAATTACTTTTTTGACTGAATACAGTAAATTTGGAAATGCACATATTGTCATATGTGAGTGGCTAATAAGAGGAAAATGGTTTTTGTCACTTAAATCTTGAGAATTTTTAATGTGACAGTGTCTAAGAATGAAGGTGACTCTATCTTGATGCTCTAGCTTTTTGGCAGAAAAGCTTCTCATTATGTGCACACGATAGTGATTAAAATCTCCTGTGGCAAAAGATTGCCAAGTTTCTTCAGATGGGGTCTGTTGCCATTATAATCAAATATGACAGCTCCTGGCTTGGAATTTAAAATAAAGTACTCTCTATCTTGAGCTAAATAATGAATAACCCAAAAAAAGGCAAATTAATTCTTTTATAAGACCTGCATATCTTACATAAAAACATGAAGACATAAACAAAGACCTGTGTATCTTACACAAAAATGTGACGGTATAAACAAAGAGATTGCTTTCATACTCATTACTGGCCAGCATCATAGAAAGGATTGCATATTAAAGTAGTTGAAAACTTCAGATTCAGACCAGTCTTGGCTCTGCCACTTACCAACTATATGATCTTGGACAGATTTCTTAACATCCTCTAAGCCTCAGTTTCTTCATCTGTAATATGGAGGGGCTGGCTACTGTTGTGGTGAGGATTAAATGAGGTCATCTGATGTAAGTTCTCAGTGCTGGGCCTGACATCTGTTGTGTCCTCAGTAGATCATGGGTGATGATTAGAAATCTTTTGGCAGCTTCCTCACTGTCTATATCCAAAGAATAGATAGAGTGTTCAAGTTATCCTCTACAACATCTCACATCTGTGCTTGATTTTCAGTCCTGCCCTTCTACCCTAGATCAGGCCCTGCTCCAAAGAGAAAATGTGTAAGAGGATATTGTAAATTCTAACATTTCGTAGGATTGTTAGTTATAACATTTATTGAAAAGTACCAGAACTAGAGTAACTACTTAACTGATATCTCTAGCTGTAGTCATCATATATCCTAATCCATTCTTAATAGTGCTGCCAGAGGTGCCTTTTAAAGGCTAGTGTTTTAAATTATTCCCTTGTTCAGAAACTTTCTTTTCTTTCTTTTTTTGCAGTACTGGGGGTTGAGCCCAGGGCCTCATGCTTGCATGCTTTGCAAGTGCTGTACCACTGAGCTGTACCCCCAGCCCATTTGTTTACTTTTTGAGACAGGGTTTCCCTAAATTACACAGACTGCCTCTGGTCTTGAACTTGTGATCCTTCTGCCTCTGCCTCCTGAGTCGCTGGGACGTGTACCAGGGCACCTAGCTTGTTTAAAAACTTTCTATGACCTCTCAACATTATGGACAATAGCTATCAGTTTATCTTTTTAAAAAGAATTTTATTCTTTTATTATACAGTGTAATGAGTTTGATTATGGGGATTTTTCGGACAATTGTATCATGTACTTTGCTCCTATTCTCTCCCTCATTACTCTCCCATGTTGCTCCCTCCCACTTCCACAATTCCCCTCCCTCCTCCAGATATATCCGCTTGTACTTTCTAATCTTACACACACACACACACACACACACACACACTTCCTTTTAAGAAAAATCTAGCTTCTGTATATAGGACAGAACATGTAGTATTTGTCTTTCTGAGTGTAACCTATTTTACTTAAACTGATGATATCCAGTTCCATCCATTTCCCTGCAAATGACATAGTTTGATTCTTCTTTATGGCTGAATAATATTCCATTGTGTATGTATATACCACATTTTAAAAATCCTCTCATATATCTGGGCTGATTCCATGTCTTTGTCATTGTGAACAGTGCTGCAATAAACATGTGAGTGCAGGTGTCTCTATGATATGACGATGTAGATTCCTATACCTATGAGTGGTATAACTGGATCATATGGTAGTTCTGTTTTTAGATTTCTGAGGAAATTCTGTACTGATTTCCATAATGGTTGTTCTAGCTTATAGTCCCAGTAGCAGTAGATAAGGGTTCCTTTTTCCTTGCATCCTCCCCAGCATTTGTTTGTTTTGTTGATGCTAGCCAAGCTGACTGGTGTGAGATGGAATCTCAGGGTGGTTTTGACTTGCATTTCCTGTTGGCTATGGCTGTTGAACATTTTTTATATATTTGTTGACCATTTGTGCATCTTCTTTTGAGAAACTATCTGTTCAGTTCCATTGTCCACTTATTGAATTACTTATTTTTTTAGTACTTGAGTTTTTGAGTTCTTCATGTATTCTAGATATTAATCCTTTGTCAGATATATAGTTGGCAAATATTTTCTCCCATTCTATGGAATGTCTCTTTCTCCACTGGTGGTTTGCTGTGCTGTGAAGAAGCTTTTTTAATTTCATGCAGTCTCATTTGTCAATTCTTGCTACTATTTCCTGTGCTATTAAAGTTTTTTAAACTTGTTAACTCCCAAATTATTCCTTTTTGGAGTATTATACTTTTTAAACATGTAATATCTTTCACCTTTCTTTGAATCCCTGTGAGCAAAAACTGTCAAATTTCATCTTAGCTTTTTTTACCCAAAATGGATGTCCTATAAATAAAATGCTGGGCATTAACAAGAAAGTTGTTATGCCTATATGTTGAAGTGTCCTCCCCATGTTTTCTTGTATTAGTTTCAAAGTTTCCAGTTTTACATTAAGATCTTTGATTCATTGTGAATTGATTTTTATATAAGGTGAGAGAGAGGGTTTTAGTCTTCTGTGTGTGGATATCTAGTTTTCCCAGCACCATTTGTTCAGGAGCCTGTCTTTTCTCCAATGTATGTTTCTGGCACCTTTGTAAAAAATCAAGTGACTGTAGGTCTATGGATTCAGTTCTAGGTCCTCTATTCTATCCCACTGATCTTCTTGTCTGTTTTTGTGCCAGTACCAAGATGTTCTTGTTACCATGGCCCTGTAATATAATTTGATGTCAGGTATTATGATGCCTCCTGCAGTACTCTTTCTACTCAGGATTGATTTGGCTATTGAGGTCTTTGTGCTTTTGTATAAATGTTAGGATTTATTTTCTATGCCTGTGAAGTATGCCACTGGGATTTTGATGGATATTACATTGAATCTGTAGGTTGCATTTGGTAGTATAGCCATTGTCACAATATTAATTCTGCCATTCCATGAGCAAGGGAGGCCTTTCCATCTTTGAGTGTCTTCATCTATCTTTATAATCTTTTCTTCTAATACTTCTGTCACATATCACCAGTACTCTGTTCTCCAGAAAGATTCCTTGCTCTTATTTTTTCCAGCTTTTCTTGCTGTAGTTAACTCTGGCATAATTAACTCTTTAGGTGGAAAATTTACATTTTTCAGAAGGAAGATGCTAAGTCAGGAGAAAAAATACCTTTTTCTTTATATACATGTACTTTCTAAAACTGATATACTGTAAAGAAATAGATGAAACAGAGAGAAGCCATGTTTAAAAAATACCCAAACCCGGAGGGTGCAGAGGTTGGTTTTGGTGCTCCCTTCTCCTTTTTAAATATTATTCTCTTAGGCTGTACATTCTTTTGATATTTATTTCAACAAAAATTCACTATGTAAAACTGTTAGGTGAAAATAAAGGGAGAAACCAAGTTTCTCTGTGTTACTATGTTACTGTGTTCTGAAGTATTTTACTAACACCTACAAACACTGCATTCAGGAACAACAGCAAAGCAGATCCAAATCTCCTTATTTTATTTTATTTTATTTTTTTGTCATTGATGACAACCTGTATTAACTTGACCTGGTCAATTTGATATTCAGAATAAGATGAAAACTCATCACAGAACATAATGTCATTTTGCCAATGACCATTCTCTTCATATTTTGCATACTGCTTCTATCTAGGTGTTTCTGACTCTTCTTAGTCCTAAAGTGCATTTCTGGGTGAGATGTTGAAAACTGAAGAAGAGAATTAGAAAATACTTTCTTGATCTCATCACCAGTAAGGTTCATTACTACTGTTTATCATGTCTATAAATCAGGCAGCATGGTGAGGTTTACTTTGTTGTTGTTAGGTGCCGTCGAGTCGGTATCCGACTCATAGCGACCCTCTGTACAACAGGGGAAACACTATTGTCAGTGCTTCTCTGCTGTTCATAGGGTTTTCAATGGCAGATTGATTTTTGGGAGGGGGTTTCCAGGTCCTTCTCCCAAGCCTACAGCTTCTGATGTTCCCAGGCGGTCTCCCATCCAGGTACTAACTAGGCCCGACCCTGCTTAGCTTCCGAGATCTGATGGGATCAGATGCCACAGGGCTATGGCTGCAGGTGAGGTTTACTTTAGACTTCTCAAATCTTCTTTCATCCTTCATGTGAGCCATGGAACACTATTGTGAACTGTGTGAGTGATGCATTTAGGAGACCCATTTAGGGACCACAGTACTGATGGCTGACAGACCAGATACTATTACTAGGTTTTCTGTAACTTTGATAGCCTGCAGCTGTACTACTGTGGCATCCAATCCCATCAGAGCTCAGAAGCTGAGCAGGGTTGGGCCTGATTTGTACTTGTATGGGAGACCACTGGGGAACACCAGGTGCTATAGAGTTGGGTGAAGGACCTAGGAGCCCACACCCCAAAACAAACAAACAAAAAGAAAAAGCAATCGGTCATTGAAAACTTTATAGCAGAAAAGCACTGATACAGTGCTGGGCATGGCACAGTGTCAAGGAGTGTTTCATCTGTTTTATGTAGGTCACCATGACTTGGGCTCTACTTGATGGTAGCTAACAACAATAACAACATAATTTTGATAGAGTAATTAATTGGATGTACAACATTATACCTTTAAAAAATTTTAAAATTCAGCCAGTCATCTGGTTTTTTTTAAATAAATGAATGAAATTGGTTAGTAGCTAAAGTTGCATTTTGCCTAGACCTATGACCAATGAGAACTTTGTTATCCTCATAGTTATCTTCTGCTATGAGGAATGCATGATCTTACTCTCTCCTGTTTTGAATCTTGATTCAAACATAAAAATAGTTGGGTTGAAGGAAAATGAAAGTATATTCACTCTTTAATTAGTAATTATGCTCAGCAAAACAAATGCATTTGTTCTTGGCTAGTTGCCTGACTGACAATCTAACTCAGAGTAGAGCCAGAACAACATTTTGACAAATTTTTTTGCTCTTGTCTCTCTGGTTCCCGAAATGATCCTATAGCAATGCTTTTATTCACATGAGTCTTACTTTCTATCAGATCAAGGAGAGGAATATATTGAATGCTTTTCTTATGATGAACTCTTCTACTTTCATTTAAAGGTGCATTAAACACCATTTACAAGGATATTCAAATTACCCAGGTTTTCATTTTGAAGTTTATAGAACAGAGCAACCGCATCATTGGTACATTGCTATTTGCACTGCATCTACTGTTTCAGATAGATACTGCCTGAAAAAGTGCTGCTAGCCATAAAATGAATAAAATATCAATGCTGAGCTACAGCATGCACACCAGATGTAACCACGCTTTTTTGGAAACCATGCCTACCAGCAGGAGCTATGTGAGAAATTGGCCGTGAGCTCTTTCAGCCTCATAAACAGGACTCTAATTAGCACGCTGATAAATACTTCAACAACTAGCAGGCAGAGTAAGCATTCTGTCGTCTAATTTATACAATTCTTCTGACGTTTTCTGGTAGGGAATGACAAACTGGTCTGCTGATACCAGGAATTCATGAAATCAATAGTGACATTACCAAAGTTTTATTTACAAAATAATCTTATTGTACCTCAGTCTTCATTATCTCTGCAAATGATGAATAGGGATAAAACAGACCAATGCAATTTATAGATGCTCATCTCATGTTAGGTTTTAGTTTTAGGTCACTTGACCACTTATCCCTTTATTACAATCTGAAGTATAATACATTGATGTGTCTCCACTTCATTATTGTTGTTTTAGGCCCACTCTTACTGGGATACCTTAGGCTTTTGAAAATTTAGGAATTAGCCCATTTTGGACTAGATACCAACAGGAAGATTTTAGTGATGCATAACTATGTTAGGTCCATTTTCTTGTAAAAAATGGTGGAGTACAGAGGTCTCTTCAGGCAATATGACTTTTTGGTCAGAATTCAGACAGATGAGTTAGGAAACATTTTAGAAATTTCCTTCAGATGTCAGGCCTCCTGGAGAACTGCTCCAGTGGCCCAATTACAATTTTGTTAATGAATCCCCCCCACCATCAGTTTCACTTTTGCTGTGTAATCCTTTCTCTACTTCTGCTTCTACTCGGAACAGTAAAAGTGCATGCATCCCAGGGAATCCTATCAATTTCAAGTGACTATACCATTGAAGATACTAACAAATGAATGAAATAGATATTTTCCTCTGGATCTGAGTACCTAAATTCATTTATTCATTGCTTTGTTGTTATTGGGTGCTGCCGATTCAAATCTGACTCATTGTGACAACAGAGGAAACACCACTCAACACTCTGCCATGTGCATGAGCATTTTTATGTTTGAGCCCCTTTTTACAGCCATTATATTTCTTCTAATTTTGAGTCATACAAAAGGAGGTCTTAGGGGCATTACTCCATTCCCATTATTAAGGTTGATACTACTTTGTGGAGACAACTCTTCCTCGAACATTTCTTGAATGACTTCCAGCTTGGGGGACTCATTTTTCAGAACTATATTTGACAGTGTTTCTCTGCTATTCATAGGGTTTTCAATGGTTAATTGTTTCAGGAGCGGGCTTCTGCGTCCTTCTTCCTAGTCTGTCTTAGACTGGAAGCTCAGCTGAAACCACTCCACCATGGATGACCCTGCTTATTTCTGAGATACCAATGGCATAGCCTTCAGAATCACAGCAACACACAAAGGCCCCACAGCACAAGTTATAGACACATGGGGCCATGTAGTTTATATGATGTGAAAGGCATTTTATGTTACAAACTTGTTCTACATTTTTCAAAGGATTTTCTCTTACCTTTAGTCACAGTAGTAATTCAATTCACAATTACTTTTTATTTATTTATTTTTTTCCCCTGGCTGACTTCAAGGGCCATATTTGAGGCTTTGGAAAGGCACATGCAAGGTCATAAGCCAGGAATTAGCATATTGGCTAAGATGCCATGTCTTCTGAATACTTTTATTACAGACATTATTTATGTGTTCCCAATTACAGTCTCCTAACTTTATCTTCCATATGGAATTTATCCAATACACCACACTAAGCCAGGCATTTGGAGCACAAAAATTAAATCAGGTTGAGAAATTCTGGGGTGTAAATTATATCCATTTAGGTACTTTGAGGTGCCTGGCTTAAAGGATAGATATCTTGATCTTTCAGGTTTATCCTGTTATTCTTATAGCAGCTAGGCTTCCTATCAGATTCCTGATCCTTGAGAAAACAAAGCCAGCCTTTCTACTTCATTTTTGGGGGTACGTGGCTAGAGCAATGGCACAATCACTTTTCATATCACTTTCTAAAGCCTCCAGCTGGGCAGAGGAGAGTAAGTATTTGAGGATAGAAAATGAGCAATAGTGGAATCTTGTTCCCAAGAAAGAAAAATAATCTAAAACTGTTAGAAAATAAAACAAAACCTTCTTACCCATCAAAATGACCACTCCAGCCAGCAATAGAGTTTGAAGTGTTTTTCAGAGCTATACTAAGCTAACAATGGTAAATTACTGGATTCAAATATACTGTTGGTATTTAGAGTCTCCAAATAACCCCCTAGTCTCAGCTTTGATGCACTTATGCTCATATATTCTGTAAGTTATGACCAACAATCACCTAATATGTTTTGACTGTCAAACTTTTATGCAATTGGTAATGATCCTTCCAAAATGGTTTCTGTGGCCAATGAAGCTTTTGCTCATAAACCACAGACTCAGGAAGAAAATAGGGAATGACCAAGGCATTTTTGAGTTTGCATTTATATTCATTTGTATACAGACCCATAATTTGTGATGGCACATCATTTCATTCTCTAAATGCCACTTTTAAAAGCTACAGTAATGCATGTGGTTCTGAATAACAGTGAGGCATTAAAAAAACCCTATTGTCCTTGGTATATGTTAGAAAATGATTATATTAACTATAGTCAGTTGAGAACCTAGGGGTTAGCCCCTATTCATCCCCATTTGACAACAAGACTATAATATTCTATAGATGTTGCAGTGCTTATCAGTAAAGGCAATGCTTATAAGGGGAGTCACATCTGTGATGATGGAGGGTGGAATCCAGGGTCCATAAATAGGAATCTGGTGGGATTTTGCTCCCAGGACAAAGGTGTTAAATGAACCTGTGCCAAAGAGTAGTGGTTGTAATAATAAGAACAAGAAAGCAACAACACTAGCAACAGTGAAGGCTCTTACGAGATGCCAGGTACTTTGCTAAACATGTTTCTGTGTATGAATTGCCTGCAGCTGTACCACTGTGGCATCCGATCCCATCAGATCTCAGAAGCTAAGCAGGGTTGGACCTGGTTAGTACTTGGATGGGAGACTGCCTGGGAATACCAGATACTGTAGGCTTGGGAGATGGACCCACCCATATACTCCCCAAAATCAATAAGCCACTGAAAACCCTATGAATAGCAGAGAAGCACTGACAATAGTGTTTCATCTGTTGTACATAGGGTTGCAATGAGTTGGACACTGTTTCATCCATATCTAACAACAGCAACACCATGTATGAATTAGTTATTTATTATAGTAATTCTATAGCTGAACAACAAATGGACTTGATGTGGAAACCCAGAGCATGGGGCAAGAACTTTTTCAATCTTCTCACTGGGTTTGTACTATAGGTGGAGTCAACTGGCATCACCTATGGGAGCAGTTAGGATAGCAATTAGGCCTCTATCTCTCTCTATACTTGGGGATTCAACCCATGGCTTCACATATGCTTTGCAAGTGTTCTACAACTGAGTTGCATCCCTTGTTGTTGTTGTTGTTGTTAGGTGCCATCGAGTCAGTATCCGACTCATAGCGACCCTCATAGGGTTTTCAATGGCTGACTGTTTCAGGATTGCCTTAGGAGTGGATTGCCAGGTCCTTCTCCCATGAGTTGTACCCCTAGTCCATATTAAAAAATATTTTATCTTGAGACAGGATCTTGTTAAATTATGTGGGCTGCCTCTGGCCTTGAGCCTGTGATCCTCTTGCCTCTGTCTCCTGAGTTGCTGGGATTACAGGCAAGAGCCAAAGCTCCCGGCTCTTATTATGCTTCTTTTGATAGTGTGAGAATTTGACTTTCTACTCAGTAGAGTTCCCTGGGAATTCTTTTTTTTCCTTATTGTTTTATTTTCTAATTGTTGTTATGACATTGTGATATACTAAGGCTTCTCCTGGGGACTCTGAGATGAGGAAAATCTAATTGCTGCCCTGCTCTGAGAGTTAAATTTTAAAGTCAATAGAGTTGAGGTAAGCACAAAATTACCCAAGAGGAAGAGTAGTTCCCAGGGCTGCAAGACTTGATAGTAACTTGATGAAATATATTAACACAGATTTTTACAAAATAATACATAGCAAGGCATGGTGGCACATGCCTGTAATCCCAGCGACTTGGGAGGCAGAGGCAGGAGGATTACAAATTCAAGGCCAGTGGAAACCTTTGTAATTTAGCAAAATCTTGATTCAAAATAAAAGATAAAAATAAAATGGGCTAGGGGTGCATCCCAGTGGTAGAGCACTTGCAAACTATATGTAAGGCCATGAGTTTAACCCTCAGTACCCCAAATACTGCACAAAAAGAAAAAAAAAGAAAAAAAAAAGAAAAGAACAGATCATTAACAGCCTCTGGGGCACAAAGAAAAGAGCAGTAGGGAGGTAAATGGAGACTAGACCTGTGCTGGGATAGTCTGCAACCAATGAAAGTGACTATTTCTGCCCCTTGGTTAAGATCATCCCTACCGGGAGAAGATGGCTACATTTGAATAAATAGTTTTTCATTTATATTCTCATCTAGCAACCTTTTGACTATAATAGAAGTTTCCATATATTTTGTCTTCAAAGAAATAGTTTGTTGGCTGGAGTTGAGGCAGTTAAACCAAGCAGATTTTACACTGAAATTAATCAGTTGCCACTAAGATTTTATTGATGAATTTTTTGAGTTTAGTTAATGTGAATCTGCTATCTGAGAGATAGCTCATGCTGTATGCTGGCAAGCAAAGGCTTCATCTTTTCAAGGTAAGGGCCCAATGCTGTACCATGGAAAAATTGAGCTAATATCATTCTGGAAAAGTGTCTTGGGAAGAGGCCAAGTGATCTGTCACAAAGGATCCCTCGCCTCCACAGTACTGAGTTTTTGGATGCTCATTTTGAAAACAGATGTTAAGTATCCTTGAAGTGTCTGGAACTTTCCTTTGTTCTGGAGACATGAGAATGAACGAGATACAGGTCTGGCTATTGAGGACTCTGGTGTCTAGTGAGGTCACAAGAAAGTAATACGTTTTCTGTCCTAACTTCTACCCAACTGAGAATGTAAAGATTCAGGGGGGTTTAGATGCAAGAGAAGGCCTGGGATGCTGAGTGAAGAAGCTGCTAAGAAAAAAGAAACATCTCTTGTTGTTAGGTGCCATCAGAGTCCAACTCATAGAGACCCTTATAGGTTTTTCAATGGCTGATTGTTTCAGGATTGCCTCAGGAGTGGATTGCCATGTCCTTCTCCCATTTTTGCCATGTTGGGAATTGAACCTGGGACCTCAGAGACTGCAGAGTGGTGCTCTACCAACTGAGCTAAATCCCAGCCCCTAAAGTGTTGGTGAGGTCCCACTAAGATATAAATTCAAATCACTGAATTCAAAATCTGGAGTGCTAAACCATAGCATTGTGGCATCTGATCCTGCCAGATCTTGGAAACATCTCTTAGTTAATTTAAAAAACAACTCTTTGCTGACAAACTTGTCTTGTGACCAGAGTTCGTAAGGTTTCATGGGATTTGGAATTTATCTCTGCGGGCTGGGATTTAGCTCAGTTGGTAAAGCGCTGCGCTGCAGTCTCTGAGGTCCCGAGTTCGATTCCCAGCACTACAAAAATGGGAGCAGGACCTGGCAATCCACTCCCAAGGCAATCCCAAAAACAGTCAGCCATTGAAAACCCTATGAGGGTCGCTATGAGTCAGATACCGACTCGACGGCACCTAACAACAACAACCTAACTCCCTGAATTTGCAGACCTTGCCAGGTTTCCTGAACTAGGCTACCCCTCACTCGGGACTCAGACTATGTTCCCACCTTGTTCTTTGCCAAGACTGAGCATTAGCCTTATCTTCTCCTATACTCAGGCCAGACTAGATCCACAATTCTTTTCTCTTGCCTGGACGGGAGACCTGATAATATTCTAAACTTATCATCAATCCTCATGGCTGTTATGTGAAAATTAAAAGAAAATAGATTCTGCCTTTTAGTTAATTATTCCATTAATTGATTCACCCATTTGTTTGAATCTGTGTTCTTTGAACAATTGCTCTGTGCAAGGCTCACCAGTCCTTTGCCCCTGCTGCTTTATCCTAGGAAAACATATAGGTTACATATTATCATTGGGTGCAAGATATCCACAGAGAGTTCCTTGTGGGGACACTGGTGCCATAGGGATTCTGTCAAGCAGGTGTTGTTATTGTTGTTGTTATCATTGTTGGGTACCGTCAAATTGGGTCTGACTCATAGCAACCCTATGTACAACAGAACAAAACACTACCCAACACTGTGCACTGCTAGGCATATATCAGTGCTTCTCTGCTATTCATAGGGTTTTCAATGGTTGATTGTTTTGGGAATGGGATGCTAGGTCCTTTTCCCAAGCCTACAACGCCCAGTATTCCCAGGTGAGATGGTCTCCCACCCAAATACTAACCAGGTCCAACCCTGCTTAGCTTCGGAGACCTGATGAGATTGGGAGCATTATAGATTTTGAAGGACAAAATATGTTTCTTGAGCGACAAGAGACAGAAAGGACTCACAAAAAGGCAACAATAATTACAATGAAGAGGAAAAGATGCTGCTTTTGAAGCTTTATCCTCGCTCTGCCACTTATCATCTATGTGACTTTGGAAAGGTCTGTTTAGCTCCTTAAACTCCCATTTCCTCACGAGCAAAGTGGGATAGAAAGTACCTACCTTCAAAGGACTCTGAGGATTATTATGTAACAATACATGTTGAAGTTCTTTGTGAACTTTAACATGCTATGTAATGGTGAGATTTTATTTATACATGGCCAGGGAAAGGAATGCTCAGGAAAGTCTACAGATGTGTGTTATAAATTGCAGATGTTTGGGCTATGAATTCTGCTTAGGTATTTATGCCTTTTCTCATTGAGTGACCTTAGAAAAATGTCTAAACTTTTTTTTTATGTCCAATTACTCAACTGGAAAATGGGAATGCTATTTTCCAATTTGGTGTTACAGAGATGCTTTGATTACTAAAATTAGATTATATTATAAAATGCAGTGAGCTTTTGGAAGGAAAGAACTCTTGTATACAAGCTCAACTGAGTACATATTTCAGCAAAGAAATATAATTTTGAAAAGGTTTCTTTTAAATGTGCTATTTTCCACTGGGAAAATAAGCAGTGTTTGACAAAGCTTTTGAAATGGTGGCGGGCTAAGTAAGTACATTCAAATTTTATTTATGTTAGGTAACTATCTCTTTTCAAAAATTAGTTGTCAGCTTGGTTTTTAAAAATTGCAGTATTTAAGTAGTTGATTCTGGGTAATTACCATCAGAGTCATTTGGGGGTTTGAGCATGGATTTAATTTTAATAAACATCAGCTTAATTTGAGAATGACTTTTATTTCAAAACTGAATTCCTAATGCAAATGTCTGAAAGAAGCCTCTGTAAAACCAAATAGCATACATGGGAGTTATGTTTTCATAATGTAAATAGAGCCTAAAATTTCAGTAAAGATATAAACACAAGAATTTTAGAGCAGTTGTTTGTAAATGATCATGTATGCCTAATGCTTCATCCCTTTGTCTTCCAAAAGCTGATTTTAAATTCTATTAAATCTATTTTGCTGACAGCTTGGGGTGTTGTGTCATACCTACAGAAGAAAAATTTTCTTCAATGTATTGCTATTGTGAGTAGCATCTTATTATATAAAAAATACCACAAGCAATGCTAATTTGAATCATTTCTGGGCCAACACCAACATTATTAACACCATGGCATTATGTATGCCAAACCTAATCACTCCAGGAATAGTAAATCTATGAACATTATCATATAGTATCATCAACTTGTCTACAGCCATACTACACTGGTGTCTGCTCGTGTCTGATCTCATAAGCTAAGCAGGGTTGGGCCTAGTTAGTACTTGGATAGGAGATTGCCTGAAGATACCTGGTTCTGTAGGCTTGAGAGAAAGACCTGGCAGCCCACTGCTGAAATAATTAGCCACAGAAAACCCTGAATATAGCAGAGAAGCATAGACATAGTACCAGCCATGGCATAGTATTAGGTAGTATTTCATTCTGTTGTACAGAGGGTGACTATGCATCAGACCTGACTAGTTGGCACCTAAGAACAGCATCAACAACTGCATCAACTTACTGCTGCCCGCTGCTATAGTATATTATCACAGAAACACAGATTCGGAAACAGAATATGAGCATAAGTCCACAGAATATGGCTGTCCATCAGTCATAATTTTGCTAATACTATGATTTTCTTTTTCAGTGTTATCTATCTCAAAAGATGTGTAAATATTTGTAAATATTTCTTCAAAACCAGGAGTAATTATTTTGAAATAGAAGATTTACTTTCATGACATAAAATATACACCCTTTAGAAAATATTGTCAATCTAATTTCAAATTATAAAGCAAATTAAGTAGGTAATAATTATTCCATGATTGTTTGCATGGAGAAGGTTATTTGCATGAAGAAACTTAAAGTTCCTATGGAGATATATCTAAAATAAGATTTATACATGAATGTTCAGAAACACAAAAACGTTTATACAAGTAATCTTTCAACCGATCTGGCATCCATAAATGATATGCAATATTGTTGTTGTTGTGTTCCATCAAGTCAGATCCCACTTATAGCCACCGATCGTATGTACAACAGAATGAAACACTACCCAAAACTGTGCCATACACGTGATCTTTTTATGTTTGAGCCCACTGTTGCAGCAACTGTTTCTTCTCATTTTGAGTTGTGCCACATCATCAAAAGGAAGTCCCAGGGGCTTTACTCCATTCCCATCACTAAGGTTGATTTTACTTTGAGGAAGCAACTCTTCCCCAGTCATTTCTTGAATGTCTTCCAGCTGGGGGGGGGGCTCTCATTTTCTGGGACCATATTTAACAGTACTTCTCTGCTATTCATAGAGTTTTCAATGGCTAATTGTTTCAGGAATGGGCTGCCAGGTCTGTCTCCCTAGTCTGTCTTAGTCTGGAAGCTCCTGAAATCCACCCACCTAGAATTCCTACAAATCTAGAAAAATTCATCTTTCTTGTTTTACTCAAGCTGTCAGTGGATGAGAAGACAGACGTGCTAGAATAGAAATAAATAGCAATAATGGAATAAAAGGTAAATCAGTCACAATTATGGTGCTGTCAAAGGATTCACTAGTGTTCTAGGGCTTGGATCAATAGGGAAACCAAAAAAGTAAAAATAAAAAAAACCCTAACTGAATACATGTTTCTTTACTGTAGATAGCATTTCTTTAAAAACCTAATAGGATAGAACCCCACTGACTGTATTTTTGGGACAGTCACCTTTTAAGGAATTTTCTGCTGTAGTTTGTAACTGTCAGGAGATAAAAGTATGTCAATATTACTCTTATGGTAAAGTATTGGTAGCTCAGGACCTCTCTAACTGGGTTTCTGGCGTAAGCAGGGTATTTCTGTTACCATGGATAGTTTAGGAATGAGTAAATTTTCTTGGAACCAAGTCCTTAGATGGAATTAATTTGAGTTTTCCTTACCTATTTCTCCAAATCACATGACACAATACTTTGTTAAAGATTATTGTTCTGAACAGAATGTGTGGTATGATGCACTGAACTATCTGAACGGGGCTACAAAGGCTCAATACAGGTGGACTGGACCACAAGGCACCGGGCTCATGGGGACCTCTTTCCCTTCTTCTAGTGGAAGGACAGCATTAATCTAGGCTCAGTTTTCCATGAGACTAGTGACTGCTTTTGTTTTTGTTGTTGTTATTGTTGTTGTTGTTGCTGTTGTTATTTTTACAGGGCTTTGCAAATGCTACATAAGCCCTGTACCTCTGAGCTGCAATCTCAACTCTTTTTTTATTTTATGTTTTGAGACAAGGTCTCTGTAAGTTGTGCAGACTGCCTTTGGCCTCAAACTCAAGATCCTTCTGCTTCAACTCCTGAGTTGCTGGAATTACAGGTATGTGCCACAGTACCTGGCTCTGGACTAGTGACTTCTTTACTCTTCCAGGATCCTGTAAGCCATGAAGCTTCCATGTGTGGGACAGTGAGCTTCCTCAGACAGTTCTGCAAACTGACACCCAGATCAGACACTCCTTAAGATGCCAATTTTATACCATAATATAGGATGAATTAAGATATCTACCTGAACACAGGACACAATAACAAGTACTTCCAAGGCATTCTTCTGGAATAATAGGATACATTTGGTAAAGTCCCTAGGTATTTGTATTTATAAAACATTTGAAGTAAAAGGATTGTCTGGATTCCCTGAGCACTAGATTGTACTCTAGAAGGTAAAACTACCATCATGCTATATTGGTTGCTGAGGAAGCAACTTTGGTGATTAAATTCTGGAAGAAAAACACCCACTTTATAATAAGCAATTTATAATTAATAATGTCACATTCAGGCTAATAATAGGGAACTTTTGATGGGGAAGAAGACTAATGATGGGGAAGGATTTCTCACATATATAGCAAGACCAGTGCAGCCACAAAGCATGGCATGGTTCCAGTTTTTCTTACCAGCAGAACCTAGGAACAGATTTGAGAATAGAAGACATCTGTAAAGATTAGCAATTGAAAGATTCAACAGTCCAGGAAAACCCTTTGGCAACTCCATGTGGTAGATTTTACAGTTATAGCAAAGAATGATTATGATAATCTGTCAAATTCTACCCAAGAACCTGACTTTTAATCTTCTTTTGAAATACATACGTATTTCCATTGGCATTCTCTTACAATACGTTCCCTCCCACTAGGAAATCCATCTGGGATAATGCTCAGTATAATCTAATTGTGGAAATATTAAAACTATGGTGTGATGTACCCATTAATAGGCCAATGCAAATTTGTACTATTCAATATTTGGAATTCCTGGACTACTCGACTACAGGAATTGACTTGTTTTCTGCTAGTTTCTGTTGACTGCCACTCTTAGTCTTAATGGGAACTCATTCTCCTCATTTAGTGATGATGGGAACAGTAGAGGAAACCTGGACACACAATTCAAAGATGGCTTGCTTTCAAAGGTGTACAAATTGTTTTATACACAACGCACACGTATATATTGAACTTTCTCTCTCTTACTCCACAATTTACTGCTCACTTGTAAAGAAAAAGTGAAATAATGGGAATAGTCAATCCAATGTGATCTTTAAAAAATTAAATTGCTCAAAGTGAAGAGAAAAGATGAAAATGTTCAAGGCTTTTGTTTGCATAATTGGTGAAATGGTATAAACAAAGCAAGGAACTCCTGCCCAATCCAGAGAGGATCAGTTATTTTGGAGGATTTACAATTGTCTCCTGAAATGGCTCTGTAAATGGCTAGCATAGTTCAAACTAAAGCATCCACCTTTATCTCTCATGAACAATTTAAATGATAAGTGATCCAAGATCCAAACTGTTTTTTTCCCCCACAATCCAGATTCATTGAAATATTTAAGTACCAAGACTCCACTTAATTTTGTGCAGGCAGGAGGCAGAAGGGGAAGATGCAGATTTTCAGAACAAAAACCCATTTGCCACCAGTTTCAACCTTTGTGTTTCAAAAGCACTCAGTGACAACATGCCTTTCTTTTTCTGTCCTACTTTAGTTCTTTGGGAAGAAAGCTTTTTAAAAAATTGACACATTATCAAAAATGATATAATAAAAATTAAATTATATGGGCTTTGTGAGGAAATAAAAAGAAAATATAATAATTTTGAATTAGGGCCTCTCAACCTTGACCAAATCCTGTGTGTCAAATAGAAATGAATGGATTTTGGTGATGTTTAGCTTTGTAGTGATGATGACTGAAAATGTTATCATCAATAACTTATTGCTGCATAAACCACATTTGAAAAATTCTCTTTGAAGTAATATTACTTTGGCTGTTTTTCAAATAAGCAGGAACAAATGAGGCATTTATGTAGTAATTTTTTTCTTACTCAAATCAAGGTAAATCTCATTAAGAAATTCTACCAAAATGAGCTTCTGCAATTAAAAACAACTTAGAAGTAATCTATTTGACAAAAGAATGTTTTATTTGCACTTATTTATTGTATGAAACAAAAGTCAATTTTCTGCTAGGGATCCTTCACACATAACTGAAGCAGTTTAGATCTAATTAATGGAAACACTTCTTTATGCCAAGAAATTCTATTATCAAACAAGGAAATGCATAAATGAAACCTAAATCAATTTGATTAATAAAAAATGAATTCCGTCCACTTATTCTTATCCCATGTATATTTTTTTTGTTTGAATATAGACTTCATTTGAGCTGCCAGTGATCTGTAAGTCACCTGGAGATACTGTAATATGATACTTTTAAATCAAATTCAGGAAAAAAGTGACTCACTGGATTAAATCAAGGACAGGAAACTGAGTAACTGCAATAAAAATCTTAGGTTTTTCCTAATTATCTGTGGCTTCTTGGCAGTTCCGTTGGTCCTTGTGGTAGAATCTATGGGTTTTTGAAAGGGACTCCTCTCCTTCCTAATTTTTGCTGCTGGTGCTTGGAAAATAATAAATGTTCCTTTATCAATGAGTATCTTAACTTTATTAGGTTGGTACCTTTGTTGAAATCAATTATATGTGTGCTGTTGTTAGGTACCATCCAGTTGGTGTCTGACTCATAGTGACCCTATATATAACAAATGAAACACTGTTGTCAGTGCTTTTCTTCTATTCATAGGGTTTTCAATGGCTGATTGTTTTTTGGGAGTGGGTTTCCAGGTCCTTCTCCCAAGCCTATAGCACTTGGTTTTCCCAGGCAGTCTCCCATCTAAATACTAACCAGGTACAACCCTGCTTAGCTTCTGAGATCTAGCGGGATGAGATGCCACAATGGTATGACTGCGGGCATCTTATATGTGTAGGTCTATTTTAATACGCTGTATTCTTTTCTATTGGTCTATATGCCAACATTTTTTTTTTTTTTTAGTACAAGGTTGTTGAACCCAAGGCCTCAGGAGTACTAGGCATGTATTTTACCACTGAGCTGTACTCCCACCCTCTTTTTTATTTTTTACTTTGAGACAGCATCTCATTAAGTTACACAGGCTTCCTCTGGCCTAACTTGCAATCATCCTTCCTCAGCCTTCTGAGTCTCTACAGGCATGAATCATAGCTTCCTAGTTTAGATTCCTACTTTTATGCTATTGCCACAATCTTGATTACTGTAATTTTAAAGTTTAATAAATCATTTATCTTTGTTTTCATACAGAATTTTTTGCCTATTCTAGTTTTTGTACTTCTCTATAAATTTTAAAATGAATTTATCAGTGGCTGCCAAAAAGCCCATTGGGATTATGTTTGTGATTATGCTGAATCTACAGATAAGTTTAGTAACACTGGATATACTAACAGTATGGAGTGTATTACTCAATGAACATGTTATATTTCTCACCATGTTTGTTGTTGTTAGGTGATATTGAGTCAGGTATGTCTCATAGCTACACTATATAGGCTTTTCAATGGCTGATTGATTAGGGATTGTTTCGGGAGTGGGCTGCCATGTCCCTCTCCCATTTTTTATGGTACTGGGGATCAAACCCAGGGCCTCAGAGTACGCAGAGCAGCATTCTACTGACTGAGCTAAACCCCAACCCTTGTCACTATGTTTAGATGTTCTTTACTTTCTCTTTCTGGTGTTTTCACGTTTTCATTGCAGAGGTTTTAAATATCTTTCATTAAAGTGACCCCTAAATATTGTGTATTATTTAGCAGAAATTATGTACTGTCTATAATTGTATGGACTATCCATTCCTATACCTGGCAGCATAGTAGGTTTGTTTACAACAGCTTTATCACAAATATGAGTAATGATTGTGCTATGATAGTGTAATGGTGATGACCTCATTATGGTAGAGCAGTTTCAACTCCATTATAGAGCATGTGCCATTCATCATAGACTAAAACAGTCTTATTCCACACATGACTATGTCTGGCTGAATTTGATTTCTTACTACTTTTGAGGATTTTTGTGTCTGTCATGAAGGTTATTGTAGTAGTTTTATTTTCTTATATCTCTTGTAGTCTTTGATATCAAGATTATGTTGGCCTCATAAAATGAAGTGGAAATTATTTCTCAGCTTCTCTTTTCAACAAAAATTTGCAAAGAATTAATATTATCTCTTCCTCAAATATTTGATAAAATTCACCAGTGCCACCAACTCCACTTATTTCTTTTATTGCAAATTTAATTACTTTTTTTTCCAGAAGCAGCAGTAATGTATTTGGCAAATATCTTGAAATGTGAATTGTAAATTAATGTAGGTAAAATACTTTTATAATGTTAATATTAGGGGAAAAAACCCTACAATTATCACCATCCTTATTACCTGAAAATTCGGTTGAGGTAACCTCTGCAAGTCACTGCTCCACATTTGCAAACAGTTCTGACTCTCTTTTTGGCAGGGCTGTGGTCAATAGAATCTGAAGATTAATCTCTAGCACCTTTCATTTGATAACCCAGTCAGCTCTTCATCAGCATTTATGGTTCTTGTGGAAGATAATGCTATTCGGGGAAGGCAGGTATAGAGGTTATCAGTTAAAACATTGGACACCTGCAGATTTGGGTCAGAACTGTGATTCACAAAATGAGACACATTTCCATATAGAGCTGTATCCACAGTGAATTCATCAGATTCATTATCCAGATCAAAAAGATATGTGATTCCTTTGTTGTCATACAACTGCCCCGTCTTTCAGCTTCTTCACTTCTGATTACATGCATGTTATTTATTATGTCATAAATTGAATTTATCTCTCCAACATTTTCCACGACAAAACTTGTTCTTTCAATTTGCACAAGGGTTTTTATACTCCAACCACAGCTAGCGATTTCTAGTTTGGAAGATGCAAAGTGAATACTGGATGCCTTTTTGTACACTCTTCTTGGGACAACAGGGTTCACAGTGGCACCTTGCATTGCATTTATAGAGGCGGGTAACAGGTTGGATTCTACTTTGTTGTTTCTTATTATAAGCCTAAACAACTCTAGCTTCAGCAGGACAACATTTCTTAAAGAAGCAACCTGTACATGAGTAACCAAAGGTAGCTTCATTGACTAAGCTGATCCAAGGAGCTGGCTTGTATTCATTAATGTAGTAGAAGTCAGAAGATTGACCCTCCATGTGTACAGTATTTTCAACAAATATCATTCCTTTATGATTCTTTCTTCTGTTAAGTTCATGTTGCTGTCTCTGTTGAGCTATTATTTGTTAAGGTTTCTTTATATTTAGCAATGGTAGGTTTCAAAATTCTGTTATTATTGTCTTTTGGAATTATTGCTTTGTCTTTTGGAATTATTGCTTTTTCTTTCTTTACCTGAGATAAATAATTATGCTTGCCATTAGATAATTGTTGAAGAGTGAAGGACATTTGAGATTTTTTAAATCTAATCTATTAGGAGCATAAATGGTTACTTGACTCACTATTTCTTCTTACTTCTATTTTTAATAGTTTTTTCCAAATAATTCTCTAGTTAGTCTAAGTTATGAAGTTGATTGTCAAAAATTATTCATAGTATCCCCATATTATCAGTTTAATATTGATAAGACCTAAAGTGATAGCCCTATCTTAACTTTTTATTTTTATTTTTGAGACAGGGTCTCACTCTGTAGCCAAGGCTGGGCTCAAACTATCCATGATCCTGCCTTGGTCTCTTGAGTGCTGGGATTACAGGTGTATGCTACCATGCTCAGCCTCCTTGTTTTTATTTTTGATGATTGGTAATTCGTGGGGTTTTCCATGATCCATATTATGAAGAGTTTTCATCTTTATTATTCCCCAAAACAAACTTTTACTTTAAAATGTTTCTATATTTTTTATTTTCTATTTGAGTTCTACTCTCAAATTTATTTCTTTTCTCTCATTTAATTTGATTCAAATAGATTTTTCCAACTTCCTGTGGAATGTTGTTGTTGTTAGGTACTGTTCAGTCAGGTCCACCTCATAGTGACCCTGTGTACAGAACAAAACATTCTCTGATTTTGTGCCAGGTATATGATCTTATTTATGCTCATTGTTGTAGACACTGTGGCAATCCATCTAGTTGAGGGTCTTCCTTTTTTTCCTTGGCCTGCCCTTCTCCCAAACATGATATCCTTCTCCAGGGGTTGTTCCCTCCTTACTACATGTCTAAAATATGTCAGACATAGTCTAGCCATCCTTGCTTCCAAGGAGCATTCTGGTTGCACTTCTTCTAGGACAGATCTGTTGGTTCTTTTGGCAGTGCATGGCATATTCAATAGTCATCTCCAACACTATAATTCAAAAGCAACAATTCTCCTGTCTCCCTTGTTCAATGTCTAGGTTTCAAAAGCAACACTACATGTTTGCATTCCCTCACCTGCGGATCCATACATGGAAGTCCTAACTCCTCAGTGTTCTATCTGTTGTATCTAGGGTTTCTCAAGAGCATGTTAATTCTTGCTTACATGCTTATATTGGTTAAAATCATAAGAGGTGTCCTTAAGCATGGTCAAAATGGGATAAGCAGAGGAAAGTTAGTTTACAAATATGACAGCAAAGAAACAGAAGTTTTGGATTTAGTTCTAAAAAGAACAAGTCAGTCTCTATAATGTATTAGTATAATATTAAACAGGATTTGCGTTGTGAAAATAGACCCCAGGATTTACATTTTACTATTTTTAAAAATTCCTAATTGAACCAAAAGCATGTTAATCCGTGTGATCTTATTTTATCACCAGTGTAGGCAGATAGTAGATTTGTGGGCTGTAGCATTTACCTGAGGGCAGTTAAGTGCTTTGTGCACTCACCTATGACTCTATGATACAATTAAGTAATTTATTTTAAATTAGGATTTCTATTTGCAGACATCATTTACACGACAAAAAAAGAAAAGACATACTCAAAAATGTATTCTCTGTTCAAAATTTATTTGTAAATTTCATTCCAGTATAGATCTTGTATGTAAGAATTGTAGGCTAACATATTATTCCTATTTTCTATAAGTAGTTGATTTTCCATGTCATTTTCCATATTTTGTGATTGATCTCATAAGAACTATTGATTTTTATAATTTTTAGGATCTCTGCATTACAGAACAAAAATTTTTATTATTTTAGTTTCAGTTTGATTTTATTGCAATTTTAAAGACCAATTAGAATTGTGTGTCTGAAAAAATTCCATAATTTTTTGATAATTATTTTGCAAGAATAAATTTTATAACAGTAACCTTTGAAAGGTATTTTAGCTCATAAAACAAGATAATTAAACCTTAAAAACAAATATCTTAAATAATAAAAGTTTTTTTTGTTTGCTTTAGAGTCTTAAATGACCTCACAAACTGGTATCTGTCAATATTTTTCATGATGCCAATTAAGGGCTAAAAATTTAAAATATGCCTACATTTTCTGCCATGTATAGTGAGGAAAACTTCAGATAGCATTCATAGGCATGGGGCCTGGGAAGATAGAGACAGGAGAGGCAGAGAGAGAGAGAGAGAGAGAGGGAGAGAGGGAGAGAGGGAGAGAGGGAGAGAGAGAGAGAGAGAGAGAGAGAGAGAGAGAGGATGAGAGAGAGGAAGAGAGGGAGAGAGAGGGGAAAGGACTCAGAACAGTTTAGCTCAACAGTTTAGCTTTCATTGTCCAGCATCCATGTCTGTTCTGCTGTTTGTTGGTTCAGTGCCACTTCTTCACTTAGTTTAATCCAAGTTCTGTCACTTGCCACAAGAAGAATCTTAACTATTACTGACAATAAATGGTTGAAGGAAACAAAGGCTGATTCAAGAGAATTTATTACATGAGAATAGGGCAAGTTAAATTTTGCTAGTTAGATTTCTTTTTCAGGAATTTAGGCCCTGATAGTTGCTGTTTTGCTTTATGCTACCAAGGCTAAGTAAGTGTGCATTTAACATTTTTGTTCTTTCCTGTGCTCTTTGTAAAGGAAATGATATCTGAATATTTGTGCTATATAGGGCTCCGTTTTTTGTTTTTGATTCTTTTAGATTTCCCGGATTTTAATCAATGATAGTAGTTCCTCTCCCCTCCATTAGAGACACAATCAAAGACCCCCAATAGATGTGTGTGAAACTATAGATAGTACTGAAACCTACATATACTATTTGCTTTCCTATTCATTCTTACCATAAATCTTTGCAACTTCTGTATGTTTTCCCCATTTCCTTACTAAGTTGAGAACTTTTACCTTTTTTTGCTTAAAGGATGCACTTTATGGGTCCTTCTAGGCATATCTGAGTGGCCCATATCACTACTTCTGTTCTTTAGGGCTATTATACATAAAACATAAGTTTTTCAGTGATACTATAAATGCAGGGTCTGGCCTGGTTAGTACTTGGGCAGGAGGCTGCCTGGGAACACCAAATGATGTAGGCTTGGGAGAAGGACCTGGCAATCCACTCCCAAAAAATCAATCAGCCATTGAAAACCCTATGAATAGCAGAGAAACATGACAATAGTGTTTCATTTGTTGTATGTAGGGTCACTATGAGCTGGACACTGACATGATGGCACCTAACAACAATATAAATAGTCAATTTGATAACCAAGATAGCTACTAAATGACCAAGGGGTAGCACACACAGCTCGGATGAAAGGATGATCAAGTTACATACCAGGTAAGTGGAACAGGACAGTATGAGATTTTAATGTGCTACTTAGAAGAACACACAATTTAAAGCTTAGGAATTATTATTTCTAGAATTTCTCACTTAGTATTTTTGCACTTTAGTTGACCATGGGTAACTGACACTAGAGAGAATGAAACTGCAGACAAGGGGAGACTACTGTAAATAAGAGTAAAAAGTGTCTTTAGGTGTGCTGCGTCACCAACTCAGCTTCTGCCAAATATTTTACATCCTGTGGACTATGGTGCAGGGGGTTGATTTGGCTAAACTGTTTAAGTGCTTTATGTACTCTGGATGCTTATTCTAAAAATTATTTTACTCATATTCTTACACAAAATATTTGTCTCAGCTGTTTTAAGAATATCAATTTTATCACTACTTACAGAACAAAAGAGTTAAGGTGGTTAATAATTACCAAATTCATCATTACAAATGGAACAAAGGACTTGCTATTTCCTATTCAGGAGTTGAAGGTGGTTAATAGTTACATTATCTGTCTTCATACAAGATAATTAAAACTTGGAGTAGAAGCTGCCACATAAACTATGTGAATGCTTGCAGAGAGTTTTAAGAAGAATTATGTTTGTTAGCATAAGGAAAACATAGCATATTCAAGTTTAACACATATTAATTAGCTATGTTTAAGTAAAAACTTACACAAGTTAAAGCCAGGAACATAATGTTTCTTTTGTTTTAAAATTTTATTTATACTGTTTATATAAACAGGATATGGTAATGAGATGAGGAGATACATTAAATAAGACAGAGCCAAGTTTTATAGCTTGGTTAGGGGAAGGAAAACACTAGAGCTTTTAAAATAAGACTTAAAACGAATGTTTATGGAACTGGGTTCAGGCAAGTCTGTTAAGAAACTACACCTTTAACTCACCGAAGGGAAATAAATGATTTCATCCATCATGGCAAAAAACTAGCAAGTCAAATGTATACTCAAATTATGTATTACTCATGAATTTAATAAAATAATTAGTATATACAGAGGCTTCTGGTATCTAATATGTATCTAAGATAGTTTGGTAGGTAAGCAGGGCATTGGAGACACTTTGTTAAGAGGAAAGGAATTATGGTTTCTGGTGAGCATTGGGGATTATGTAACTTGGGCAACTGACCCACCCATGTTTCCCAGTATTCTGTCCTTCCACTCTACATCATTTTTATCTCTTCTTATTTTTTCCCACATATTAAACAATGAGAACAAAAGCATCTGTCTGAAAACATAAATATTAAGGAAAAGTCTATACAAAGCAAGTTCATGCATGCATACTGTATGATTTTCTCCCCCAAACATTTTTTTCTACTTTGTTTTGATTATCTGTTTTAGCTTGGACTCATCATCAATGCTAAATTTTTGGTTGCTTGTACAAATGGTGTGTGTGTGTGTGTGTGTGTGTGTGTGTGTGTGTGAGAGAGAGAGAGAGAGAGAGAGAGAGAGAGAGAGAGAGAGAGAAAGAGAAAGAGAAAGAGATGGGGTTCAGGGATGTCAAGTTGTGGAAAATACTGATTATAAGGTGAAAATCTATTTTTTGAGGAGGTACATAATAATGTCAATCTCTGAAATGATTCCACAGTTACCAGCACACACTCCATCAGTTGATACCTTAAGAAAGCCAGAAAATTTCCCTCGTTACTACATGCTATCTCATAATCACATGACCTAAATGCTCCCTCATTCACCATAGTTCCTGGTTCCTAGATCCCATCTGATCTTACCTGACTGTCAGTAGGCTAAGACTGTAAACTCATCTTTTACAGTTGCCCATCACTGAGGACCACTTTTAGGTATAACCTTCAATTTCCACTGAGAAATCCCACAGTGTAAATCAGATACAAGCAGGTTCTTCATCTCCATATTTCCTCCATTGTTAGAATTTGGCTTCTGTAGTTTTCTAAGATAAATCTCATAGGTTGAGCAAGTACTTTGAGAATTATTGCTCTGTTAGAGGTATTAGAACTTGAAATGATTTTTTCTTTATTTCTCTATTCCCATAAATGATCACTGAATGGACTTCCACTCCTATCAGAAGTTAGAATAAAACTGCAAATCATTTATTAAATGGTTCAGTGGGCCATTTGGCCATGAGTTCAAATGGCTAAAGTATGACTTTTATAAAAATAAAGAGTTGGACACCAGGCTTAAGCCAGTTTGAAACTTCAAAGTCTAATGCCTGGAAAGAATGCAAAGGGGCCTAAAATGTTCCGTGGCTTAAGCTGTATTAAATCTGGAAACATGACAAGGGAAGTTCTGCTGGCATTACACTTCTCTAGCATCAATGTAATTATACCTTATATAAGACATATGGTGACCTCTTTTCCCTTTTTTTCTTTTTCTTTGCATTCCAAAAACCAAACAACGGCCATTCTTCTCTGATTATGTTTGTTTATTCACTTGTGTTACCTCTAGGCTCAGGTCGTACACTAATTCTCCATATAACACAAGGCTATGTGGACACTGGTCCTGTCTTTAAGAGGGTTTTGTCTGTCTCTCAGTGTACCATCTTGCATCAGAAACATGCTATTTATGATCATGCGATTGTTTTTTAGCTGCTCTTCTATGCCTGTGCCTCAGCTATCACATGGGAATATATCAATTCAGGAGATGCTGGGGCTGGGCACCCTTTTTTGACTGCTTGAATATAGATGGTCTGCTCCTACATCATGTAAAGCCAACTGGTTCAAGGAACTTTCAAAAGACCGTTCTTTTCCTGTAAACTCTCATCTCCTTGATCGGTAAAATCCCAGTTCCTTACTTGGCTTTTAATATTTCTGAATGGCATTCCATGTTTGGTCAAAATGTCCCAATTTCCTCTTTCATCTTATTGACCTTGATAGTTGCATTACTAGCAATTTCTAGTTAAAGTAATCTTCAGTTTTCTTTCAGGGTAGAGAAATAGAGTAGCTATGTACAGCTCAGGAGAAGGAACTAGTATTTGCAATCATTTTATGTCAAATACAGTTCTCAGTACCTAATTACATTTAATTTAGTAGCAGAAATATAGAAAAATATAGTATGCCAAATGAATGAAGCATAAATGGCATGAAGGAGTAACATAATAGAGACACTGGTTTACACTAGGTGGGTAACAGGAGGGTGGATGGATACAATTCATGCATGAAATTAATGTTAATCTGGTGACACAAGAAAATAGTATTGGCCAGACCCTGCAACACATGCCCATGTGTCTTCTAATGCCTCTTCGAGCTGTCCTCCCACGTACTCTACACACCGCAGCCAGACAATATAAACTGTCAGTGCTTTCTCCTTAGACTGAGACTTGCAGGTGCATTTTGGAGAACAGGGATGTAGGTCTTGCCTGTCCTTCTAAACCACTCTGGCTGTTTCTAGTTTAGTCATTTCATCCCATCCATATTTGCCTTCTGGGTTCTTAAAAATACCAGGTGCTTTTTGGCCTGGAAGGCTTTACTCTGCCCTGTCCACATGTCCTCTCTGAGCCCTCCCTAAAAGAAATGAACACATTCTTGAAGTTATGCTTGTGCAACAGGCTGATTGCCAAATTGGAAGCATTTCAAACAAGTCCTGTTTATCAAGTACAAGAAGTTCTTATCTAACAGCCTGGCTCAATGAGCATCCTCATTTCCTAAATACTAACTTGTTAGATTGAATCCTTCTGTTTCCCTCAGGAACATAAGCAAGTAAAAGGGTTGAGTTTATTTATGGAGTGACTTTACTAAGTGCTATGGTATCAGGTTTGACCATTAGCTTATCTTGGATAACAACTGAAAAAAATTCCTTGCCTACCCTGTGAGTGAGCATTGGGCATGCAACTGGGCTATGGACACTGAATTTCCGATCTCTGATTACCATTACCACATTTTGTACGTTAGCCATTATCAGATAAGCTGCTGTCAAGTCAGCAGCTTGATAGCAGCCCTGTGTACAACAGAATGAAACACTCCCTGAGACTGTGCCATGCACATGATCTTTTTTATATTTAAGCCCATTGGTGCAGCTACTGTGTCAATCCATCTACTTGAGGGTCTTCCTTTTTTAGTTGCCACTCTCCCAAACATAATGTCCTCCAGGGAGTGGTCCATCCTGACAACATGTCCTAAATATGTAAGACAGTCTAACCATCCTTGATCCCAAGGAGCACTCTGGTTGCATTTCTTCTGGACAGATCTATTGGTTCTTTGGCAGTCTGTGGTATGTTCAATATTCATCCCCAACACCATGATTCAAAATTATCGAGTCTTCTTCCATCTCTGTTATGCAATGACCAGCATTCATAAGCATATCTTGTGACTGAAAAATCCATGGCATGATCCATGGCAGGCACACCTTTATCTTCAATATGACATCTTTATTGTTCAATATTTAAAAGAGGTCTTTTTGCAAAAGCTTTTCCCAATGCAATGCATCTTTTGATTTCTTGACTGCTGCTTCCATGGGTGTTGATTGTAGAACCAAGTAAAGGAAAATCTGGTTTCTCTTCAGGTCATATAAATCACATTTACTATAACAGAAATTAATATAGGGCTACCACCTGTCTCTATACCCCCCAGTAGTCTGAAGTTGAGACATCATTTTATTGCTGGGAAACTTTTAAGTTGTTCAGGCAGACTTACTTTAGTTGTAGCCATTTCTTATAAGCTATGTACTTTTTCTGCACTCCTGTTTAAAAAAGCTGGTGGCTTTATTTGGTAAATGTACATCTTGGGATAGAGATTGGAAAAGTAAGAGGATGATTAACATAGCAAGAAGGTGTCCTCTCCATCCCCATCCTTTATCCATATGATTTTTGCAGAGTGGGAAGCTGTCAATTGAACATATCTTATTGGAACCAAGTGAGGGAATGTATGATGACTCCTGTAGGAGTCTGGACTTTCTGGAGGTCAATGATGGGTGAAAGACAATGGGTTGGTCTAGATGATCAAATAGAAATAGAAAATTCTGCAGGGCAGGCTAGGCAGAGTTGCCTTAATCTAAGCCAGAGTCAAAGCATCATAAAATACTAGTCCTTCAATATAAATTCTCCCCCTCCTGTCCTTGTTTGGCCTAACAAAATATTAAAGGCAACCATAGACTCACTGAAGGAGGAAGACTTCCATGCATTTAGGACTTTGCATATGTGTTATATTGGAGGGTCCTTGATGTTAGATGCCTTCAAGTCAAGTCTGATTCATAGCAACCCTATGTACAAAGAGGAAAACACTTCCAGACACTGTGCCATGCTCTGCACTATTGTCAGTGCTTCTCTGCTATTCATGGGGTTTTCAATGGCTGATTGTTTCATGAGTGGGCTGCCGGGTCCTTTTCCTAGTTGGAGAAACCACCAAATAAGAAACTTCTTATTAAATAACCGTAACATTTTCTAATAAGGTCAGGAAAGGCCATTATTTGATAATCAGAAAAGAAATTTTTGGAGTGTTTATGCAACAATTTGAAAAAGATTACATTGTATTTATGAGAAAGACTGGGAACAAGTCTTCACTGGGAAGTTCTTGACAGGGAAGGTGGACTAATGGGAAATGCAAATGCCGTGACACCTATTATGAAATAGATTGAGAGACAAAGTGAAGGAGGAAAAAAAAAATCCTTCCCACATAGACCAACTTAGATTGAAGGTAAATTATTAAAAATATTTTGGTCCAATAAGACTATCTATGAGGAAAACAAAGTTATCTCAATTTATTTCTCATACCTTCCAAAAGGTCCAGTTTCATACTTCTTATTTGATGATAAATCACTTCCATATTTGTGCATCTAGTAATTTAAAATAAAATTCAGAATCAACTTGAACAAATGTTGTACTTACTTAGTAGAGACAAGCAGTAGTGACCTGTCAGACATCTTGGAAACAAACAAACATAATGTGTGTATAGGAGATAGCTACTGTGTTTTGAGTGACTGAATTTGCCAGATATCAAAAATCTGAATTTTGTTTCCATCTGGAGCTGTGAATGGCAAATTGGGAACAAGGAAGAGAATAACTGAGAAGAGAATTGATATTAATATTAAATGACATGAGCCCTTTGTTCTTTGTAAGACTTGATGACAATTAAATGAGCTATTATTTCTATCTGCTTGTTGAAAGTGAAGAGGATTTAAAACATTTACTGAGGAAGATCAAAGATCATAGCCTTCAGTATGGGTTATGACTAAACATCAACAAAACAAAAATCCTTACGACTGAGTCAGCACACAACTTCACAATCAATGGAGAAAAGATTGAGGTTGTCCAAGATTTTACTTTGTTTGGCTCTATAATCAACACCCGTGGAAGCAGCAGTCAAGAAATCCAAAGACGCATTGCTCTAGGAAAAGCTGTGGCAAAAGATCTCTTTAGAGTATTGAACAGCAAAGATGTCACATTGACGATGAAGGTGCATCTGACTCATGCCATGGTATTTTCAGTGGCATTATATGGTTGTGAAAGCTGGACATTGAAAAAAGGAGACAGAAAAAGAATTGATGCTTTTGAATTGTGGTGCTGGAGACGTCTATTGAATATACCATGGACTGCGAAAAGAACCAACAAATCTGTCCTAGAAGAAGTGTGACCAGAGTGCTCCTTGGAAGCAAGAATGGCCAGACTGCGTCTTACATATTTTGGACATGTAGTCAGGAGAGATCAATCCCTGTAGAAGGACATCATGTTTGGGAGAGTGGCAGGTCAATGCAGAAGAGGAAAACCCTCCACCAGATGGATTGACACAGTGTCTGCAACAATGGAATTAACCATAAATAATATCGTTTGCCTGGCACAGAATCAGCAAGTGTTTCAATCTGCTGTACATAGGGTCACTGTGAGTCGGACTCGACTCGACGGCACCTAACAACAATAACAACAATTATTTCTGTCATTGTTTTCTTCCTGAGATAATAAAAATTACTGGGGAGATTTGTTAAAAATACATATTCTTGAAATGAAATTCACCATTGAATTGGCTTCTTCATGGAAAATACCTACAATATAATCTTCATAGAAGTCACTATACTGACTATCTGAGGAAGGAATATGTAACTTGGTGAAGAAAAAATATGGATGACTTGTGTGGTTACCAAACAGAGTAGCAAGAGAAGGTCAGCTTATATTTATCAGAAAATTGTCATTTTTGTAAGTTGAATTTGGGTTTTCTTTGGATTATTAGCTGCTTGAATTGAATTCTACCATTTGCTTCATTCGTCCCTGGAAGACTTACACTTACATATAATATTCCAAGAAAATTTAAGAACTAAAAAAAGTCATGTGGCTTTACACAAGTGTTAAATTTCACATTCCTCTAGAATCAATTTTCCAAAGCAGTTTTTGTCAACTCCAGCTTTGTAATACAAAATCATGGTTCCTACAATAATTAAATATAAGTGCATAAAGGAAGCTTAGAAATAAGCCCACTAGTTCTTAAATATGGCTTGTTAAAAATCACAAATGCCAAATCTACTGAATTAGATGCTAGGATGAACATATACTTAAGGTGATTAATTTATATCATGTGAATTATGCTTAATAAAAAATAATAAAAAGCTGGGCAAGGTGGTGCATGCCTGTAATCCCAGTGACTTGGGAGACAGAGGCAGGAGGATCACAGTTTCAAAGCCAGAAGCAGCCTGCATAATTTAGAAGACTCAATCTCAAGATAAAAGAGTAAAAATGGACTTGAAGTGTAGCTCAGTGGTGGAATGCTTGGAAAGCATGCATGAGGCCCTAGGTTCAACTCCCTAGTACTACAAAAATAAATAAATAAATATAAAAATAAAAAAGTAAAAAATAACAAAAGCTATATAAAATACTGGTTTTATTTTACCATCATGAAAATAAGTTAATATACTAATTATCAGCTAGAATGAGAACCACATGTGTTTTGTGTGGTTGGTTGAATGGCTAATAGGGAAAGTCTTGATAAGAAATATATAAGATAACAAATCAGCTCTCTGAAATGGGGATGACAATGTCTTGATGGATTAATGAGAACCTTTGAAAGAGGATATAAATAGTTTACCTGGCCCATTGCTATTGATTTAGCTTTACTCTACAACAGTGAAATACACGAGACAATTAATTTATAAAGAGAAAAGGCTTATTTAGCTCACAGTTTGGCGGTTCAAATCCAAGGCTGTCTGTGACACACTAACAGAAGTAAATGCTGGAGTGAGTGCTCACATCTCAAGCAAAGAAGATGACAGAGCGAGGGAGCGAGAGAGAGAAAGAGAGAGAGAGAGAGAGAGAGAGAGAGAGAGAGAGAGAGAGAACGGAGGGACCAGGGTCCTACAATCCACTTTTGAGACACCTCCTGAATGACTTAAGGACCTCCCACTGGGCCTCATGTCCCAAATCCCAAACACCTCCCAACACTGCTAACCTGGGGACCAAGAATTATATATTGGCTTAAGGGGAACAGTCATCTTTGCCATATCAGCTAGTTATGCTTGAGGATGTATATAGCATGTCTTATGCTTTTTCCACTTTTCACCTTAATTACCATAGTGCCCTACAAATAGTAGGTGACCAATAATTCATTTATTGCCTTAATGATTATAAAAGCACATGTAGAAATCACCACTGCTTCTTACTGAGTGAAAAGAAATTTCCTTGAAATCTCACTTTAAGAAAGCTCAGCAAATTCCCTTTACTCCATATGTGAATGTTCTGCTTTCTGAGTCTGATTAGGTTACAAGTTGTAAGGGAAGGACTCATTTTTTGGGTAATTACAGCTTTAAATGTACCCAGAAGGCTATTACACATTGACCATATCCAATGCATATAATAAATAATTAATTGAATAAATAAATAAATAAATATTACAGCTCATAAAAGCTCCTCATTAACTTACCCAGTACTAGCCTAGCTCTTGCAATTAATTTTAAACTCTCTTGTTTCTCCTTTATTAAGTAAGCTGAAATGGAATAGAAATGATATAATTGTTTTGGCTTTCTCATTTGGAGAAATACTTATGAAGGCTCAGTTCTCATAGCACACAGAAAATGAGATTAGGTAATCCCTATTTAATACACAAATAACAGAATTCTGAACAATAATAGAATCACATTTATTATAGCATATATATCTACCTATTCCAGCACAGAAGATATTATAATTCCCATAGATTTAGGAAAAGTAAAAGTCCTTATTTTACCATTGTTTGTAACTACTATTATGTGAAGCTTCCTCAATATGAAGCCCTCTTCTGTTTTAGTGGGGAAAAATGCATGTGAACATATCTGCTATAGGTTCATATTTTAGAGGTGAATTGTATGTTCCCTCCCCCAGTTCTTGGTGTTACAGGGCCAAAGGATGGAACCTAACCATGAAGTTGCACATATATCTTTCAGAAGATGATCTGAGTGAATGAGTTTGTCTGTTTTGGGAAGGTCAACTTGTGAAATCTTTAGAAAAACAGGTATGAGGTGATTTTGACTGAGGGAATTTGATAGACTTTAAGATACGCAGTTGAGGGCAATGGGCTGTGTTTGTCAGGGGCAGCTTCCCTCAGGATTGGTTTTATGAGTTCTCCTTCAGGAAGTTGTGGGAACTCAGTCAGAGGACATACTCTATTCCAATCCTGACTGTTTGATCATTATCTATTAGGCAGGAATGCCTCTTTCAAGCTTGTTGTTTTGATGTCCTGAGAGCTTCAAATACTACAATTCAATGATTGTTATTTTTCTAATCTGAAAATCAGTAGAGTGAATAATGGCCCACATAATTCATCTGGAGGGATCTTGACTTGATTAAAATGAATCACCCTGGCTCATATAAATGCCTTGCACACAATTTCATTTTAAACTGACAGGATTATGACGCAATACCAAGAGAACTGGACTAGAAGTCAGAGAACTGATCAAGGCTGGAATCTACCCCAGTGGGCTTTCTGACCTTGGCAAAGTCAGTGCTATCTGAACCCCATTTCCCTTACTTGTAAAATAAAAGAATTGGACAATGCATGATCTTTCATACCTCCAAGATTCAATCAAGCTCTTGTACTTATAATTCATATGACATTTCTCGACTCCCTTCCAAGAGGAATTTTCTCTCATTATCCTTGGGAGGAAAACAGGACACACTTTTTTTTTCTTTTACTTCCCCATTTGTCAGAGGTGTTCAGACGTCCTCTCTGCCTTTTTGTGATGTTCTGTCTGAATCTAGGGCACACTACAGAGAACAACATTGTCAATTGTTGGAGAATCACAATTGGCCACACACATCTTCTCTCTAGTCTGCTTTTCTATGGGAGAGGCTTTGTCTCAAAATTAATGGTAGCAATATGTTAGGTTTGTTGGAGAAAACAGCAAGTTTATACAAATACTGTGGTCCTAGGTGAAGGAAGCCCTGCGGGTAACACTGTGGTGGGTAGGTGGGTTTTCAGATATCTGACATGGCTGTGAACATAGCAGTCCCTGGTGGGTCCTGCCAGAGCCAGCCTGACAATGTTTCTCCTCACTGTTGACAGTTGTACAGTGCAGCAGAAAAATCAGCTCCTTGGTTATCCTCGGAGGCAACCAAGGTCAGTTTTAAACAGCTTGCTGTCAGAGAGTCTCATATTTTACTCTTATCTCCTGACCTCACAAATCTTGAGGCTGGCATTGAAGTCAACGAGTCCTCTGCAGCCTGATTTCCCACAGCACCATCTCTCCTCCTACAAACAATGCTTCATCATGGTTCTGCCAACACACACAGATTTTTAGGGAGCAGGACTGCAATTAGAGAATGTCTTTATAACCCAACCATAATATCATATTTACTTTCACCAAAGGTTCCTTTTTTTACAGTCCCAAATTAAGCACCCCAAAAAGGAAAGCCACCCTTAAAAGGCTGGCCTTCCATATTAAACTGCAGAGTTGACTTTGAGTTTTGTCAAATGATTGTCATAGGACAGGGTGAGATTACACTGTCATTTTCTTGTTAGCATTTCATTTAGAATATTACCATATCAAATTGACTTAATTCTCTTCAGGATATAAATATTTAAATTTTCCAAAGTCCCATTAAGTTCCTTGTCCCCATGGTGGAAGTGTCTCTTGATCGCACTTAAAAGAAGGGGAGCCTGAAGGTGAAGGGCTCATGAGATGACAGATACTCTAAGGAGAAAAACAGCTACAGAGTAAGATAGTTCAGTTCCTGTTCTCTTAAGTGACAGAGATGTTCCCAATTAAAATTATATCCAGTATTTTATTTCAAGTAAATGAGCTAAATAATGAGTTTGTCATTGGGGCACAACCATTTCAGGATATGCCCTGCTGATTCTCATCTGCTCTTTATACATTATTGACATCTCTAGGACATCATCAGGAAACTAGACTCTCCATTGAAACAATCCTGGGAATGAAATGAAAAGATCTGGCTTTCACTTTTGCTTCTGTGTGTAGAACAGTAGACCAATAGTACTGCGAAAATTTGTACTTCTATGGATTGTATATCATATGGACCAGGGTGAAAGGATTAATTGATGGTTCAAGTTTTCTAAAGTTACTGGCCAGAGTTTAGACTAGAAAAAAGAAATTAAGAAATTTGCTTGTTCAGTTCTTGTTTCGCCTGGCCTGGTGTTTCCATTTTCTCATGGTTAAGACTTGCATCAGTAGTGCTGAGAAACAACTAAATGTTAGAGACTTATGAAGACTGTAACATAAAAAGAATTTTTTAAATTCTTAGATAAATGAAGTATTGTGGCATGTATTAAGTGATGAGGGGTTTCCCAGTTTCCTTTTCGCATGCAACCATGTAATAAATAAAACTGTGCCCCATGATTGCCATGAACAATTTTAAATATGGCATTGCTTATATTATTTTTCCTCCACGAAAATATGAAGAGTTGTAATTATTGTGATGTATTGAGATTTCTCTGTGTGTTGGCAGGTTGGGAAACAATTGCTAATGCTTGTGAGTACGGCTTTGCCTGAAGGGTATACCTGTGAATAGAGCTTTACTTGTCGGTAGGGTTTTACCTGAAATGTGCAGTCAATTTTGTTATTAATCCACTGGAGACTATGCACCTGTTAGAACTAAGACAAAATTTCAGAGGTCACACCTTTGGTGGGCTGCAGAACTTAAATCTATCATTCTTGGTCTATCTAGGATCGATAAAAATAGAGAATGTGCATTGGCCTCATCTCCCTTCATCCTTTCAACAATGATCCTGAGGTATTCCTTAAAATGTATTTCTTATGTCAATTATCTATTATGAATTCTTCAGTGTAGGCTTCTGAACAAAATCTAAAGTATTAATCATGGTACCTCAAGCTTTTTTTCCTCAGTCTCAAATCACCTTTGTAATATCATCTCTTATCTCTGGACCTGCAGCCATAGCCCTGTGGCATCCGATCCCGTCAGATCTCAGAAGCTAAGCAGGGTCGGGCCTGGTTAGTACCTGGATGGGAGACCGCCTGTAACACCAGAAGCTGTAGGCTTGGGAGAAGGACCTGGCAACCCCCTCCCAAAAATCAATCTGCCATTGAAAACCCTATGTACAGAGGGTCGCCATGAGTCGGATACCGACTTGACGGCACCTAACAACAACAACAATCTCTGGACCTCTCATACATTATTTTCTTGTTATGTTAAAATGTCTGTTGTACCTTGGCTGCTGTATTTCTCAAGTCTGCTTGAGTGTGGATTTGGTATTCCTACCTTCTGTAAAGCCTGCAGCCATGCCCCTGTGGCATCTGATCCCATCAGATCTTGGAAGCTAAGCAGGGTTGGGCCTGGTTAGTGCTTGGATGCGAGACTGCCTGGGAACACCAGGTGCTGTAGGCTTGGGAGACGGAACCCGGCAACCCACTCCCAAAAATCAATCCGCCATTGAAAACCCTATGAACAGGAGAGAAGCACTAGTAATAGTGTTTCTCGTATTGTATGTAGGGTCACTATGAGTCAGACACTGACTCGATGGCACCTAACAACAACAACCACCACCTCCTGTAAAGGTTTTCACATATTAGCTTACTCTTATTCGTTTTTTAGAATTCAGTTGCTCTTCCTGGGAAATCTTAATCTTCCACTACCATCTGATCCCATCTCAGGTTTTTTTCCTTTGTATATCCCTTGTTCATTTAACTATCACTGTCTTGGTCAGTTTTTCACCAATCACTGTGACAAATACATGAGAGAAATAATTTAAATGAAGGAAAGATTTATTTTCACTCATGGTTTCAGATGTTTCAGTCCAATGTTGTCTGGATCCATTGCTTTGGACCTGAGGTAAAGCAGAACATTTTGGTGGTTGGGGCATGTTAAAGCAGAGCTGCTTACCTCATAGTGACCATGGAGCGTGGAGAGAAAGCCAGCAGTGGTGGGTTTCCTCTTCCTTCCCCATTTATTCTGTCTGGGCTCCCTAGCCTATTGCGTGGTACTGCCCACATTCAGGGTGGGTCCTCCCCACTGAGTCATTTCTGGGAACACCCTCAAAGATACACCCAGAAATAAGGTTTACTAATTACCTCGGAATCTTTCTTTCCCTCTTTCTTTCTTTCTCTCTTTCTTTCTTTCTTTCTTTCTTTCTTTCTTTCTTTCTTTCTTGTACTTAGGGGTTGAACCCAGGGCCTTGCACATACTTTCCAAGTGCTCTACCACTGAGGTGCATTCCTCAGCCCATATTTTGTTTTTTTATCCTAACACAAGATTTCATTAAGTTATTGCAGGCTGCCTCTGGCCTAGAACCTGTGACCCTCTTGTCTCTACCTCCCAAGTCACTGGGATTACAGGCATGAGCCACTACACTCAGTGTCCAAGGCATTTCTTAACCCAACCAAAATTAACAATCATAATCACACATTACCTTATAAACTCCTATTGTATAGAAATTATTATCTTTTATTTATCAATCTGTAGTGCTTGGCTGCATCTGATACATAGTAGAATTCTGTCAGTGTTCTTTGAATGAATAAATGGGGTAAGCCAGGAGCCAAAACATAAGGGACCTAGGAAAGGTGCCTTTAAAGTTGGCCAGCTCCTAGGAACCAGTCTTTGAATAATGGATTGTTTTTGTGTGTCTCTATGTTTGCTGCCTTTTCCTCTGCCTAGATAATTTAGTGAAATATCTTTTAAAGTTCTAGCCTTCCTAAATTGCGCTAAGAGGAATATAGAAGAGATTTGTTTGAGCTTTTGATTGAGTGAAAAAGGGCACACTCTACCTCCTGGGGAGAGGGAGATGGTGACAACAGGATCTGAAATAAGAGAATCCCAGGAGGAAAGCAAGGACTTTCAAGGAGAGTAGCAGAAGTGTAAGGTTGATTATTTTCCCCTGTAGAAAAGCCTGGAGTTTTGCAGCTTCATTTTTAAAAAGGGAAATTGCATTACCACCTAGCAGCTTATCACTTCTTCCTTTAAGCCACATTCTCCTCTTTGTCTTTGTGTTGTCGTCTAGTTTCCCAAAGGACCCCCACTCTGTTACCACAACCTTTTCTGGCTTCCTCTGTGTGGGGCATTCTCTAGGGCAGCAGTCACTTAAATCCTGCATGTACCCTTATCAATACCTAATGTGCCATGCTTCACAGGGGCAGGTTTCACTGCAAAACTTAATTTCTTACAGGTGTGGTGG
This sequence comes from Pedetes capensis, assembly GCA_007922755.1. Lineage (NCBI taxonomy): Eukaryota > Metazoa > Chordata > Mammalia > Rodentia > Pedetidae > Pedetes > Pedetes capensis. The sequence continues at coordinate 28,733 of VMDO01010239.1, read as the reverse complement.
CGCATGCCTGTAATCCAAGCAACTCAGCAGGTGGAGGCAGGAGGATCCCAAGTGGAGACCAGAGGCAGTCTGTATAATTTAGTGAGACCCTGTCTCAAAAAAGTGGAAAAAAAAAAAAAAGGGCTGGTGGTGCAGCTCAGTGGTATACAGCACTTGCAAAGCATGCAAGCGTGAGGCCATGAGTTCAACCCCCAGTACTGCAAAAACAAACAAATAAACAAACAAAAAACTTTAATGGCTTAATAGTGCAATCATTTTATCATCTCTTTCTATGTTTCTTTGGGTTTAATGTGTTCCACTTGCCATTCCCCTGCTGATCTTGCTTCAGGTTTCCAGTGTGGTTGGTCACATGGCCACTATTTGCTATCTGCAGGCTGGAAGAATTATCTTGGTGCAGGTCTTGGATGCTGGGATAGCTGGATCCCCGTCTTTTTCCATGTAGTCTCTAGGCTTCTCCTCTATGCATGACCTCGTTCAGTGGCAGCTGGAACAGGGAGCTGGCTTCTTATGTGGCAGATCAGAGTTCCCCAAAACAAACAATGGAAGGTAGAAGCTGCAAGTCCTCTTTAAATCTAGGTCCAGAGTGGCCAAGATGTTGCTCTTGCTACATGCTTTTTGTCAATGGAAGTCACAGGGCAGCCCAGGTCACTGTGGGAGGGATAAGCAAGGTCATGATTATCAGGAGGCATGGCTCACGGGGGGCATATTTTTACACTAGCTTATTAGCTACCATAGGACACTTGCACTTTAACAAACAATATTAAAAAAAAATTTTAAGTACTGTGACTGTGTATGTTTCTTATTTCTTATAAAACCCTCCCCCTTTCAGCTCTCTCCTTGAATTCTGCCTCACATTTACTCACTGTCTCCATTACTTCTACTTCATTACTTTACTTGTCTCAATCACTTTCATTGGTTTGGAGTCTTGTGCTTCTCTCCCAAATGGTGGACAAGACTCAGCACCCAGACCTTTTCACTCTCTTCATTAATCTTCCATTGTTTCTCCCACATAGAGTTGAACTTTAAGTCATTACTGTTCTTTCATGATCTCTATCTTTTTCACTAGGACCGTCTCCTGCCACTCATTCCTGTGGGTCCTAAGTTGTAGGCATTTTGAACAGTAACAGTTTATGAGTAGAATGTGTGCCTTCAATTTTTTTCTGTCACACCTGCTGTTCTTTTTGTCAGGAAGGAAGGATCATGCTTCTAAAGCACTTAGTGTTCTCCATTCTGCTCTTGGAACAAGTTATGAGAACATTCTTCCAGCCTTGATATGAAGTCTTTTTCAGCTTCCTCTGCATTATCGATTCATCTTTCCTCTACTCTTCCATAGCACTTTTGAGGCAGGGTTTATTTTATTGTATTGTAAACACTTTCCAGTGTCTGTCTTTCCAGTGTCATGTCTTATTTATCTTTGTGTCTTTCCATATAAATGTTTCATAGCATCTAAGGAGTAACAATCATTCTGAATCAGTTGGCTGAATTATTTCATTCCTATTTTCTTTCCTCAATTATTCCCTCTGTATAGGTGGCTGTCACATACTTCTTTATAATCCTGCAGCCCTGTAATCACATTTCATAATGCATGCTAGAATTTATGCTAAGTATCCTACAGTCACTTCAAAAGTTGCATTCCTGTAATCACATTTATTTTTTCTCTCTCAAATTTCCTCATTTCTTTCATGGAGACCACTATTATCTCAGACCAATACTAACTTTGGTCACTTTCATCTGTCCATGTCTGCAAGTCTTAGATTTAAGTCATTTTTTATATTTTCATATTTATTTCCTTGCCACTCCCCTAGCCCAGACCTTCTTCACATGCCATGGTTCCCTTGCTTTTCTATCTTGTTTCTTGGCTTTATCTGTTTCTGTCTTTAATCCGTCTCATTGCCAGGCTAATCTTAAAATGAGTCTTTCACAGTGTTGCTCTGGTGCCTCTAGAAAGGCTATCTGATTCCTGTCACATCAAATCTACTCTTCTAACAGGTTCTTGTTGCCTTTCACGGTCCAAACTCTATTCTACCAATCTTCCTCTGCTTTCTACTACAGTGGCACCTACCACAGCCTGAGGTATTTTCTTTCCTGATTTATTCTGGCTCAAGTGAACACTTGTTGGATCCTAATGGTAAGGTCTGTCTGTCTGGAAGTTTATTTCTCTTGTCTTTTCTCTTTCTTAACATTATCACAATCCTTTCCATTCTCCCAGGATGTGTCCAAGGTCTAATTCTCTATCATTTTTCTTTTGTCTTATTCTTGCTGTCTCTACTCTCTCATGCTCCAAGCCCAGATTACACATATTGTGTTGGAACTATTTTTTACTAATTGTTTTATTTGTGCATAATCAACATATATGCTTCTTTTAAAAAATTATATCTTATTTGATTTCTTTTTAATTATTAACATATTAACAGTACAAAATGAGATTCACTGTGACCTATCTATATATTTATTTTTTATTAGTAATTTTTAATGTAGAACTTAATGGGTCTCATTATGACATTTCCATTCATGCATTGTGCATTGCTCACGTTAAATTCCCCCTCACCCTCTCATAACCCTCATCCCCTATCCCCTCTTCCCCCATCAGTGGTCTCCTTTCTACTTGCATGTCTTTTATGTGAGTCAGTCTGTCTATCTGCCTGTCTGTCAGTCTATCTATCTATCTATCTATCTATCTATCTATCTATATCCTGATTTTGCCATAAGGGCAACATGCATGATATATTTTTTTTCGTACCATTACCCTTTCTTCTTGTCCCATCATCCCCTTTTTCTTTAGTCCATTATCTTTTCTTACTTAGGTCCTGTCTGCTTTTATGGTCTATATGTGTTAATAATGAATATATATTGAAGTCTGACATCCACATATGACAGAAAATGTGATGTTTATCTTTCTGGGTCTGGCTTAATTTGCTTAAAATGTGATCTCTGGTTCCATCCATTTTCTAGCAAATGCTATAATTTTGTCCTTCTTTATGGCTGAATAAAAATCCATGGTGTATATATACCACGATTTCTTTATCCACTCATCTATTGATGGACATTTAGGTTGATTCAAAATCTTGGCTGTTGTGAATAATGCCACAATAAACATGGATGATGCCTGCAGCCATAGCACTGTGGTGTCTGATACCCACAGATCTCAGAAGCTAAGCAGTGTCGGGCCTGGTTAATAGTTGAATGGGAGACCACCTGGAAACATCAGATACTGTAGGCTTGGGAGAAGGACCTGCAACCCACTCCTCCAAAAATCAGTCCACCAATGAAAACCTTGTGAATAGCAGAGGAGCACTGACAATACTGTTTTACCTGTTGTAAATAGGGTCGCTATGAGTCGGATACTGATTCGTTGGCCCCTAACAACAACAACAACAAACATGGATAAACAGATATCTCTATGGTATGTTGACTTATACTCCTTCAAATATATACCCAGGAATGGGATAACCAGGTCATATGGTAGTTCCGTGTTTAATTTTTTGAGGTATTTCCATACTGATTTCCATAGTGACTGCACCAGTCTGCATTCCCACTAGTTATGTAAAAGGGCCCACTTCTCCCATTGTTTGATTGGATACTTTGCCTTTTTGGTGTTTAAGGTCTTTTCCCACCCCCCCACTACTGCGGGTTGAACCCAGGGCCTTGTGCTTGCATGCTTTGCAAGTGCTAAACCCCCAGCCCTTTTTTTTTTTTCCTTTTTGAGACACTAGGATTATAGGAGTGTGACGACATACCTGATGTTGTTTAAATTTTGAGCTCCTTATATACTCTAGATATTAACCCCCTGTCTAATGAATAGCTGGCAAAGATTTTCTCCCATTCTGTAGGTTGTCTTGTTGTTGTTGTTAGGTGCCGTCGAGTCGGGATTCATAGCGACCCTCTGTGCAACAGGGGAAACACTATTGTCAGTGCTTCTCTGCTGTGCATAGGGTTTTCAATGGCAGATTGATTTTTGGGAGGGGGTTGCCAGGTCCTTCTCCCAAGCCTACAGCTTCTGGTGTTCCCAGGAGGTCTCTCATCCAGGTACTAACCAGGCGCCACCCTGCTTAGCTTCGGAGATCTGACGGGATCGGATGCCACAGGGCTACGGCTGCAGGCGTAGGTTGTCTAGGGATCTAATTTCTTCTGTAAGAGGATGTCCAGTTCTTCCAGCACCATTTGTTGAAAAGGGTGTCTTTTCTCCAAATTATATTTTTGGCACCTTTGTCAAACATCAAGTGGCTGTAATCACATGAGCTTATTTCTGGATCCTCTATTCTGTTTCATGGGTCTACATGTCTGTTTTTGTGCCAGTTCTAGCAGTTTTTGTTATTATAGCTTTATAGTATAATTTGAAATCAGGTATTGTGATGCCCCTGTGTTGTTCTTTCTGCTCAGGATTGCTTTAGTGATTTGTGGTCTTTTGTGCTTCCAAATGAATTTTTAGATTAGTTTTCTCTATTTCTGTGAAGAGCATTACTGAGATTTTTATGGGGATTGCATTAAATCTATATGCTGCTTTCAGTAACATAGCCATTTTCATAATATTAATTGTTCCAATCCATGAACATGGGAAATATTTTCACCTTCTGGTGCTTTCTTCAATCTCTTTCTTTAGTGTTATATTTTTAAAGTTTTTGTTGTAGAGGTTTTTCACCTCCTTGGTTAGGTGTATTCCCAGGTATTTTGTTTTGAAGATAATGTGAATGGGATTTTTTTCCTGGTTTCTTCCTCTGCCTGGTCATTATTGGTAGCTACTGATTTTTATATTTTAATTCTGTATCCTGCTACTTTGCTAAAAGTGCTTAGCAGCTCTAAGATTTTTCTAGTGGTGTCTTTTGCATCTTCTAGGTATAAGATCATGTCATTTGCAAATAAGAATAATTTGACTTCTTCCTTTCCTATTTGGATCTCTTTTATTTCTTTCTCTTGTCTTATTGTTCTGGGTAATATTTTAGTTGCTACATTGAATAGCAGTGTAGACAGTGGGCACCTTTGTCTTGTTCCTGATTTTAGGGGAAATGCTTTCAATTTTTCCCCATTTAGTATGATGTTGGTGGTGGATTTTTCATATATTGACTTTATGATGTTGAAGTATGTTCCTTTAATTCCTAGTTTCTTCAAGGTTTTTTATCAGAGAAGGGTGTTGGAATTTGTCAAAGGCCTTTTCTGAATCTATTGATATGATCATATGGTTTCTGTTTCTGAGTCTATTTATATGTTGTATTATGTTTATTGTCATGCATATGTTGAACCAGCCTTGCATCCCTGGGATGAAACCAACTTCCAACTTGATCATAATATATGATCTTTTTAATATGTTGTTGAAGTCAATTTGCAAGTTTTTATTAAAGGCATTTTGCGTCTAAGTTCATTTGGGATATATTGTCTGTAGTTTTCCTTTTTTGGTTTATCCTCCTCCAGTTTTGCTTTGAGGGTAATACTGGCTTCATAGGATGAGTGTGGTAGTGTTCCTTCCATTTGTATTTTTTTGGAATAATTTGAAGAGAATTGATATTAATTTCTTAAAAGTTTTATAGAATTAGCAGTGAATCCATCCATTCCTGGGCTTATCTTTGTTGAAATACTCTTTATCTCTGATTTGATCTCACTGCTTGTTATGGGTTTGTTTAAGTTGTTTATATTCTCTTGACTTAATTTTGGCAGGTCATAGGTGTCTTCTTTCTCTTTCCCTTGGTTAGTTTTGGTAGCGGTTTGTCAGTCTTGTTTATCTTTTCAAAAAAACAGCTGCTTATTTCATAAATCTTTTCATTGTTACTTTAGTATCCATTTCATTAATTTATGCTCTGATATTTATTACTTCTTTTAGTCTAGTAGTTTTGGGTTCTGTGTGTTTTTTTTTTTTTCTAAGAGCTTGAGGTGTATCATTAAGTTACTTGTTTGAGCTTGCTCTAATTTTTTAATGTTGGCTCTCCTTGATACACTAAATTTCCCTGTTAACACTGCCTTTGCTATATCACATAGGTTCTGGTAGGTTGTGTTTTCATTTACATTTGATTCTTCTTGTTGTTGTTAGGTGCCGTCGAGTCGTGTCCGACTCATAGTGACCCTTATAAGGTTTTCAATGGCTGACTGTTTTGGGATTGCCTCGGGAGTGGGTTGCCACATCCTTCTCCCATTTTTGCGGTGCTGGGAATCGAACCCGGGACCTCAGAGACTACAGAGTGGCGCTCTACCAACTGAGCTAAATCCTAGCCCCACATTTGATTCTAGGAATTTTAAAATTTCCTCTCTGATTTCTTCAAGTACCCATCAGTCACTAAGAATGTATTTGTTCATTTTCTATGTATTTGTATAGTATCTGTAATTTCTCTTGCTATTCATTTCTAGTTTTATTCCATTATGGTTTGATAAGATACATATAATTACTTTTATTTTTCTGTATTTGTTAGGACTTGCTTTATAGCCTAAAATGTGATCTATTTTAGAGAATGTTCCATGAGCTGCAGAGAAGAATGTGTATTCTGTAGCTTTGGGATGAATTACTTTGTATATGTCTATTAAGTCCATTTGATCTTTTGTGGTGTTTAACTCTGAAGTTTCTTTGTTGATATTTTTGTCTGGATGTTTTGTTGATGAGAAGAGGGTATTGAAGTCACCCATTGTTTTTGTATCTGGATTTATCTATCCCTTAAAGTCCAACTTTTCAACAAAGTTGAGTGCACTGATGTTCATTGCATATATATCTATAAATGTTATACATTCTTGGTCAACTGTTCCCTTTATTAATACGTAGTGACCTTTGTCTCTTTGGACTAGTTTTAACTTGAAGTCTACTTGGTCTGATATAAGGATGGATGGCTACTGTTCTTTTTCTTTTGGCTTCCAATTGCTTGGTGTATCAATTTTCATCCTCTCATTTTTAGTCTGTAGGTGTCCTTCCCAGTGAGATGTGTTTCTTGCAGAAAACAAATTGTTAGATCTTGTTTTTCAATCCAATCAACAAATTTTTGTATTACAATTGGAGAGTTAAGACAATTTCTATTTAGGGTTATTATTGAGAAAGATTTTGCTGGTTGCTGGGCTGGGTATTTCCTGGTTGGTTCATAAACCATTCATTCTTTTCTTTCTCCCTTATGTATAGTCTGGGTTTCCTGGGTTTTTGGGTTGCACATGATTTCCTAGTTCTCTTTAGTTTGTCTGTTCTTCCCACAGAGTTTTTTCTTTCCTGTGCTCTCATAATGATGATTATCTTTCTTCCTTGTATGTGTGTAGGATTCTTTAAAGTATCTTGTGCAGTGCTGGCTTGGTGGATATGTACTGCATTAGTGTGTACTTGTCATGGAATGTCTTTATTTCTCCACCCATTTAAAAAAAATCTTTGCTGGATATAATAATCTCTTTTGGTAATTACTTATTTTCAGGGCTTGAAGGATATCTTTTCATCCTTCCCTAGAATTTAGAGTTTGTGCTGAGAGGTCTGATGTAACTCTGATGGATTTTCTTTTATGAGTGAATTTGTATCTTTCTTTACTTTTAATATTCTTTCTTTGTTGTGTAATCTTGGCATTTTAATTATGTGTCATGGGGATGTGCTTTCAAAGTCATGTCTGTTTGGTATTCTAAATGTGTCTTGTGGTTGGATGTCCATTTCTTTACCCAGATTTGGGAAATTTTCTGCTATAATTTCATTAAATAATTTTCTATGCCTTTAGTTTTTATTTCAGCTCCTTCTTCTACCCCATGGATTCTTAGGTTTGGTCTCCTGATCATATCCCAAAGTTCTTGAAAATCATGCTCATATTCTTTTAATATTTTTCTTTGTGGATATCTAAATGTAGTATTTCCTCAACCTTATCTTCCATTCCTGATATTTTATTTTCTGCTTCATCTAGTCTACTGGTAATGCTTTCCACTGTGTTTTTTATTTGGTTTTATGAGTTCTTCTTTTCCAACATTTCTGTTTTTTTTTTTCAAAAACCTCAATTTCATTGCTGAACTTCTCACCCATTTTGCTGACTTTGTCTTCTCTATTGCTTCTGAACTAAGTCCTGTATTGATTTTCTTACTTGTATTCATTTGCTTCTTTGTGTCTTCTTTGAAGTAATTGATAATTTTTACAAGTAGATCTTTAAATTCTTTGTTTTACATTTCCATTGTTTTAGTATCTTTCGATTTAGTGGTTGAGAAATCATAGTCTCTTGGAGGAGATGTGTTGCCTTGTCTTTTCATGTTTCTTGTGTTTCCAATTTGTGATTTTTGCATCTGTAGGGGTGGATATCAATTCCTGTTTTATTTAGGAGTCTTCTTAGTGGGTGTATTTTTCTGGAGATCACACTCTTCAGGACCAGTCCCAGAGAGGAAGACAAACCACTGTAACAGTTACAATACCCAATGAAACCAAATATAGAAACACATTTAAAATCACTTAATGCTAACTCCTGTACCACCATTGCCCATACAATAAAGAGTGGCAGTACTTATATTAAATAATCCATGAGGTTACATAATACTTAAGTTGAAGGTATAGTTTTTGCCTCATATATGAAGGAGGACAGAAAAAGTGAAGACAGGATGCCTCAAGGGTGAAGCAAAAGAAAAGAAAAAGTCTAGAAAGGAAATGAATATTAGAAAGAGGGAGGAAAATAAGCTAAAGATAAAAAAGTGCACAATAAAGAAAATTATATATAAACAGAATTTGGTAAACATAAGCAGAGTAGTGAGCCTAAAATCTTAAAGTATAGTAAATAGAAAAAGAAGGATACAGAAAAAGGCAGGAGGCTGAAAAAGATAAAACAAAAAACTAAAGAAAAAAGATAAAGATTACATTAGAAAAAAGGGACTTGAGTAAATGAAAATTAATATTGAAAAGATGGTAAATATAAAACAAAAATAAAAAACAAAAACAAAACAAGAAAAAAGCAGATACCAAGTTGCTCTCTTAAAACTCCAGTGTCTCTGGGAGCTGAACAGGAGGATCTTGAGCCCCAGGCCAGAGGCAGCCTATGCAATTCAATGTGATCCTGTCTACAATCAAAATAAGAAAAAGCCTGGGGATACTACACTATGGCACTGCAACTACCCCTATACAGCAGGAAGGAAAGTTAAAATAACACACACACACACACACACACACACACACACAGTCCCAAACATTTTAAAAAGAGGAAGAAGAAAATAAAAAGATGAAAAAGTACTGTGGCCTCTACTGTTAGGTGGAAGTGGTGGTCAGTTAAGGATGGGGTCTGTTTATGTGACCGTGGCTCAGAGTTGATAATCGTGGTAGTTCTCCTGGGGAGATGGAATCATCTCCCCTTCCCAGTTGGTGGGGTTTGCTTCTGAGCAACTTTCCCAACCCACTTGTTGGCTGAACCTCTCCATGTGCCAGTGTCCTATCTCTTTGCTAAATGCAACTGCTTGCTGCAAGTGTGTAGCATCCTAGGGCTATAGCAAGTCATCCCCAGGCTCTCCATGGGTGATAATTTTTTGTTTTCAGGCGCCCTGAGTAGCTGAGTCTCACACAATAGAGTCCCTCTCAAGATGGTGCTGGTTAAGCCCTCTATGGCATGGAGTGTTGGGAAGGGAGTCACTTATCCAATGTTGAACCCCTTAGACAGAGAAAGCCATTGTCTCAGCAAGTCCCTAGAAGAGTTCAAGGGCTCCAAGGACTGTAGGCTTATCTTGTGGGACTGCCAGTCTAATGGCCAGGGCTGTCTGGCTCCCGTCTTTGGATGAGGGCTCCATTTCCCTTCCTTGCTGGAAGCCATGGCTGGAGATGAGTCCTGATCAGTTGTTCTTGCTGTTCAGTTCAGTTCTGCTATCTGGGACCAATGAACAGTATCCTTTGTGGTTTCTGTGCTTCTCCAGACCTTCTTTCTATGGAAAAGACTCTATTCCTTCCTATTCTAACTCCTTGGTTTTAGATCATCATATAGAGGCTGCCTTCAATCTGCCATCCTAAACCAGAAGTCCCATATATGCTTCTTAAGATTAGCAACTGTGATTTATCTCCTCTAGTGGCCCTCATTTCCATAATGCCCAGCAAAATGCTGACAATGTAATATGAATGGATAAATTAAATGGACTTATACATCTTTGCACAGGCCAGTGGGATGATGTTTTCTCCACTCAAAGAACCAATGCAAAAAAGAGGTTTCTCAGTGACTTCAATTCCCAGGTGAGATGTTTCGTATATCGACCTTTGATAGTAGATCTGGATATTAGAAAATAATAATTAGTATCTGTATGTCATTTAACTATAGGGCTTGGGATTAGGTCAGTTGGTAAAGTGCTGGTCCTCACTCTCTGAGGACCCAGGTTCCATCAGCAGCACCACAATAACAGGAGAAGGATGTGGCAATCAATTCCCAAAACAATCCTGAAACAATCAGACATTGAAAACTCCAGGAAGGTCACTATGAATCAGACCCTGACTCAAAGGCACCTAACAACAGCATACCATTTAAATGTTTATAAAACACTTTCACTGATATTTACTTGTTTAAAATCTAGAAGCTCCTCTAGAATTGCACTGCACCTTGCAACTTGAGAGTCATGTGTGAAGGTAGAATATAAAGAGGTAGTAGGGGCAAGGGATTTGGATTTACAAAATTATTCAGTAGCGGATTACTTTATATTGGTCCCAAGAATGCCTATTTCTTGAAGTGAAATAGGATTTACTTTTACTACAAAATGAATTTACTTTTCTAATGTTTCAGCAATAGAGAGAATTTCATATACACAATAAATAAATAAGAATGTTAATCAGCCCTCTGGAACTGGTAATAGTAAAAGACTGAAGATTCTATATTCTTATATCAGGTCATCCCATAGAAGAATGTCAAACTTCTCTTCCTCAAGCCAGCATGTGTGGTTTAATAGTTTTTCTGTTATTAGAATGGAAGAGAGAGCACAAAATTTCAGAGAAAAAGCGCAGAATTGAAAGTAACAGAAAAGAAAAATTGGAAATAAATTTTCAGTGAAAACAATGGAGCTGAAACTTTTGCAGGAATATTGAGTGCTTATTTTTAAGATTATATCGCCACCTAGTAAATCAGCACAGAAATACATACCCAGAAAAGGACAGCTTCAGCCTGCTGCTGAGCTCTAATCCACTGGCTAGCAATCCTGTGGCATCTTCCTAAACATCTGCACATACAACCCAACAAGCATGCTGCCTGCACAAGCTTGTTCTTAATATTCTGTCTCAGCTCACAGACTCCTGCTTTTCTGGGGTTATATAATGGAGGAGCCAATAGCAACAGCACACATGTTAGAAATGAAAACGTGAAAAGAATTTTTCTCTATAAATGTTTTCCATCCTTCAAAAATGATTACTTAAAACCATGCATATTATCATTTGCCACCCCTAAATAATTTAACTCTGGGCTCTTTATTGGTGACCATATTTTGTGTTGTCTACTTTTGTTGTTGTTGTTGTTAGGTGCCGTCGAGTCGGTATCCGACTCATAGCGACCCTTATAGGGTTTTCAATGGCTGAGTGCTTCGGGATTGCCTTGGGAGTGGATTGCCAGGCCCTTCTCCCATTTTTGCGGTGTTGGGAATTGAACTCGGGGCCTCAGAGACTTTAGCGCAGTGCTCTGCCCACTGAGCTAAATCCCCTATCTACTTTGAGTAGTCTAGTTATAGTCTTTCTTTCAGAGGAGGTATTGGAGTCATGGAATTAAAGACACTAAACAAAAAGCCCTGCTTTAAAAAATGTCTTTAATTCTCTGTTATTTTAAATAAAATTTATTCTGCAGTGGTTGTTTATACTGACTGCTTGATCATCCACTCTGGTTTTGATTTTGATAAAGAGCTTGTTAGCTTGATAAAATACTGCACAGGGTTTTAAGGTTTGGTGTGATCCGTAGATGATTCCCTGGGTAGCATGCTGGCTATATCCATTGGTAGCCCCAAGTTTTTAATCTATGGGATAAGGATAGAAATAGTATATATATATCACTGGACTTTTTGAATAAATACATTAAACAGCAATTGAATACATTCAATTGTTTATTATTTTTATTAGTAACAAAAATATGTGGATCAGGAATGTCAGAAACCAAAGATAAATACTGATTCCATTTTATCATTCATGGTAGATGAACTTGTTTTAGTCAAATATGAAGAGAGAGGAAACATGTATTCTGAGACCAGAAAACCACACATTTTTTAAAAATTCAAGTGGTTAATTTTTAAAATATTACTAAAATTTAATAATATTTAAAGTTGATTAAATTCGAATCCTCAAAAAACCTTGAAAATATGCCTCCATTCATTTTTTCCATACTATCTTCCTTCCTTTAAGAAACCTACCATCATTTCATTCCTCCAGACAATCTCTCTGTTTTATTTTAAGGACTGCTTAGAATACTTTGACTGAGGACTATTTTGACTGAACAGCCTTTTCTACTGGGCCTGTCAATCATAAAACTATCAATTTTGTTTCATCCAGACATGACTGGGTTTACTACTTGTCCTTTAACAGACATTTTTATTTTTCCATTAAAGCAATAGAACTTTGTGCTTGGTGCCTAATCATACAGCTCAATATGTCCCAGTTTTCTCCTCAAATAAATGTGGCCTTAGACAGGTGATGTATGTAACTTCTGGGTCACGCCCTTATGGAGGACATGCATGCCCTTCTTCTCTTGATTTATTCCCAATGTCTGTTGGTTTGGATATGGATATGATGGTGGTAATGAAATAGCTATAAAAAGGAGCAGAGCAGCAAGATAAAAGGAGTCTGGCTTCTTGGAATGGATATGCTGACATGCACGCAAGGGAGAAGCCAGTTCATGTCTTCTTAAGCTTAAATACTGTTGAGGCAATCTGTTACAATTGTCCAAACTGTATTACAATTAATAGTTTCCAAGAGTCATCAGCTGTAGAAATATGGATGGGAAATTAAAAATTTGAAGTATGGAGAATGCACACTGCAAGGCACTACTTCTCAAAGACTGGTCCTTCAGGGGTGTTGAGATAGAGAAGAATTCCCATGTATACGAAGAAAAGTTATCTTTTTAATAGGTAGTTAGAGAATTATATTGTATGGAAATACAAAGGAGAGATTCTTTTTTCTTAAAAAGAGCCTGTACGGAAATTAACTGAAGATAGAAGATGGGCTTGGCTGGCACCCAGGTTTCAAGTAGAACAAAGAAACAACTCTAGGTATAAAAGAAGGGGAAACAGGAGGAGCTGGATATGAAGACTGGTTGTTGGAGAAGCACGGGGAAGGCCATGGGTTGGTTGGCAGGGCTAAGAAGGCATTTGGAGAGAAGAAAAAATATTAATTGGAACTGGTTAAAATATTTGCTACCTGGATTACAATGTAAATCCTATTTTCTCTCTCATCTAATAATAGTAACCATTATTGGATACTTCCTATGTGTCTGAGAGTGTTCTGGGGGCTTTACATCTACAACAGAGGTAATCCTCCCAGAAATTCTCTAAGGCAGGTGCTATAATTATTTCTGTTTTTCCAGATATATTAAAGTGAATCAGAGGTGAAATTATTTGGCATAAGTCATACCTTCTAGGAAAGTTTGACATTTGAACTTAAGCATTTTTCTTTCACCAGTACACTCTACATGCTTATAAAACACTAAATTTTCCATTGCTGATTATTTCCTTCACATGAGTGGAATTTGATTACACAGGAATTGATGAAGAGGGCATTACTGGACACACTGTTAATTTAGTCAATCAATATACATTATTATACTGAAGACTTCTCAGTAAATAAATCTTCTTAACTCTGTTTAATTCAAAATTTACCAACAGTACTTGATCATAGAACTAATGCATTGAGCTCTGTCCTACTAATGTTCTACTAAACACATTTTTCAAAATTGTACAGAAGGAAAATATATTGACCTGGAGATTGTTGCTGTTAGGTGCCATTGAGCGACCCTCACAGGGTTTTCAATGGCTGATTATTTTGGGATTGCCTCAGGAGTGTATTGCCACAGCCTTCTGCCATTTTTGCAGTGCTGGGGATAGAACTCAGGACCTCAGAGACTTCAGAGCAGCACTCTACCAACTGAGCTAAACCCCAAACCTGACTTGGAGATTAGGAGGCTCATAATATTGTCCCAATTTTAGTAATCATTTATCTATGTGGCTTTGAGCAAGTCACTACAGATTCCTGAGTTTCAGATTCTAGATCTAGTAAAATAGTGGCCCTAGACTTGATGAAAAAATGACCAGTGACAGGTGAATTTAAGAACTAGGATTATACTTGGAAAAATTGAAAGCAGAGATGAGGCCATAAAAAGTCAGGTATACAATCCAGTTCTAAGTTGAAAGGGCAGAAATTCTGTAATGAGACTTTTCTCTAAACATTTGAGTACTGGCATCATGAGTATTTGTTTGGGCTCTGCATTTAGAAGTCATAAACTCAAGCACACCTCTGATTTTTATGCTACATCAGATTCTGCTGTATCTTCTAATATTATCTTGCTCCAGCTTGTAACCCGGGGCATCCAACCATCTACTCTTCATTATTTTGTTTATGTAGTACATTGACAAAACTATAAAGGAATAACTCTTAACAGACTTGACAGATGATCATTTATTCTGTGAACAAGTCAGTAGAAAGTATTCCAAGCAGAGGAAGTAACATTTGCAAAGTCTCAAATGTAGGAAACGGTAAGGTAGGATTAGGAATCTGTGAGTAAGGCACACTGGCAGAATGTGTTTTCATAGGGTTGTGGGTGTGGAGACTGGAGAAGAAGGAGCATTACATGAAGAAGTGGCTAGAAATGTAAGCTCAGTCTGGGGTGTGGTCAAGTTGGTCCTATGTTATTAAAGCTGCCTTTTCCTTGAAATTTTAGGTCGACCACAATTAAACACAAACAGAAACTATAATCTGGTCATATTGCATACTTTTTTACTTTCTAAAAGAGGAGGATAGAAGTTAGGGCACAATTAGTTTCTCAATTCTGAATAGAATAGTGCTAATTATTCTTTTGAATAACCCAATTATCATGATGCTGTGATTGGATGTATCATGAATTGTCACATGCATGCTTATTTGTACTAGAAGAATTTCCCATTTTTATAATATGATATCTTCTATCCTAAGGTCTTCACAATATGGGCTGTTTTATAGATAAGCTTATTGTATATGATGAGGTCCCTCTGGATCTTGGGAAACTAAATTCATCCCTATATCAGACCAGAATAAAAGGAAGACTTATGCTTTATATATAACTGATGTTATTTCTGCGAGTTACTTGTTAAGGTGGGAGAAGGACCTGGCAACCCACTCCCCAAAAACAATCAGCCATTGAAAACCCTATGAATTGCGGGAAAGCACTAATAATACTGCTTTGCCTATTGTACATAGGGTCTCTATGAGTTGGACACTGACTTACAGCACCTAACAACAACAATTTGTTAAGTCAGGTCTAGTTCAAGCACAGGAAATCTTGATTTATATGACATTAAACAAATTCCTGTACCCGGTCTCAGTCTATCTGTTCACACATTCATCTTTATAAACTTTCATTTACTTCCTATTCTGCCTATTTGCTGTCTGATTACTTGGAATCCCTCACTGTTCCCTGAACATTCCTACCCATTTACACTAAACTTTTGAATATCATCTTTTGCATACCTGGTCCAGGTAGAGACTTAACTTTGCCTGTTATAATAATATTTCAGTATAATTAAATAAGTTTTTCCATAAAGTTCTCACTGTCAGTAAGGTTGACTACTATTAATTTTTCTTGGTGTGAGAAAAGAAATTGGGGATGGAGAAAAGTGTCACGTCTTTCAACTTCTCTTCAGAGATAACCACTTTAATTCACATTTGTAATTGGTAATTTAGAGGGAAAATATTCCTTAGTGGTATCCACCTGGAAAACAAGGATGGACTTGGGAGTAAGGATGGACAGGTGAAGGAAGGGAGCAAGGATGAAGAAAACTGTTCAAGCTCCTTTGCCTCCCAAATCAGAAAACATGATCTCATTTAATCTTTGCTACAACGTTATGAGGTTGGGATCACTATTTTCCTTTTGCTTTGAAAAGAGGAACACTCAACAAGTAGGCAACATTTTCAAAGTTGTGCAGCTCATAAGATAATAGGGCTAGAATTTGAATTGAAGCTTTTAAGACTCAACATCGATCATATATGTTACTCTTATTGACAGATCTGATTAAGGCCGTGTTACAGTAAGGTTGGAAGTAGATGGAGTGAAGATATTACTGGGTGGTAATTATGGTTTCCAGATTTACAGTCTAATGTTCTAGCCCCACTGCATTTGACCTACCATCTTTTGGATGAGAAGGTTCTGCTTTACAAATGTTGATATGGCCATCACCATTAACCATCTCTTCAGAGGCCGTGTATTTAATTAATTTGGGACATGGCCCCATAGTTTTATTCTTGGAAATAATTGAGAATCTTGCATGATTTTTGACTACCTTGTGTAGACCACAAATCACAGGTAATTATAGACTTTAAAATTATTCCTTATTAAATCTGTTGCCCTGGGGAATATATTAAACTAAGCTAAACAGAATGGGCCATAGTAGATGTTAGGCTGGGAATTTAATAAGCTGTATTCCCAAAGCCCTCGAGGCCCTGAATTCCTTGGTTATAATATTTAGAATTACTGTGATAATGTATTACAAAATAGGGGTAACAAAAAGTGCTAAAAGGGGAATGAGGAGTCTTCTATAATGTTGAAGATGATTATAACCATAGTGAATTTAAGAAAAAGCTTGGCTGTCTTATATTTTCGGCAATGGTAGTAAAAAAGAATATTGTAGTAGCAACTTTCTACATGAGAAAATGCCTAGCTTTATAACATTCTGATCTGTATCAGATGCATGATCTTTACAGTTTACTAGAAAGTAAATTCTTGACAAAATCCCCAATAAAAATGGAAATAAAAGTAGGATAAATGATTTCAAAGCCACTGAAATTTACATGGGCAAGCGGGATGTAAGGGTTAACTTCTTGCCTTTAAATTTTCTAATAAACTTGGTAACAGGCTGTTAAAAGTTTATGAGCTTGATGCTGGTTAATCATCCTTACTGTTTCTGTTCTGGACCACATTAAATGTGCACAAACCAAATAAACCAGCACACAAGCCCTTTATAAAACCTCTTTAAAATAACTTACTAAGCTTATTTACTCCCACATTTTTGAGTCCTCTGAATTATAGAATTCTCCAAATGAACCAATACCCTAACTTGTTTGCCAAAATATAAAAATGAAAAGAAAAATGAGCTCTCTTGTAATACCCTCTGGGACTAATTACCCCGATCTGAGTAGACTGGTTGTTAGATCTGAATTACAGTCATGAATAAGTTAGATCTTAATTAAAGTCATGTATGGGGTCCAAGAGGCAATGTCATACAGGCAAAAAAGCTGTTTTGTAATAAGTGGAAATTAGTATTATAATGCTTTGTGAGAAATTGGGCTTCTGGTTAGAAACCTATCTACTGAGATATATAAGAAATTTCATTCTTAAAGAATTGACCCACCTCCTTTCCCCCACATTTTCAGTTTAGAACCACATTGTTAGATTTCCAATAATACAAATAAAATAATATGTTTTCAAAATTAGCTTATCTTATTTGCTTTAGCAGCATATTTTTGGTAGGTTTTATTTCATGTTTTAACTTTTCTTAATGGTTTCCAGTATATTGTGTGGGTGGGAAACAATGAAGCAAGAAAAAAATGTTGGCAGATATAATATGTGAGAATCTCCTGGTAGTATGTGTTAAGCATTATAATATCCCTCTAAGGTAGGTAATAGAATATTTTTCCTTAGAGACTTTTAAATTTAGAAAGGTTCATTCTGAAGCCAAGGTGACAAACTACAGCTGTGTTTCTTGACTTGTTCCTTCCTATTGAACAAGCAAAGTGTTGTAAACTTCACACAAGCCACCTGAAGGAAGTAAGGTATTGAACACAAACTCTAACATTGATGTCAATTCCCTTATTAGGGCTAAGATGAGGACTCATAGGGCATCTGTGTCAGAGGGAATCCAAGCTGAATTCTGGTCTCTGTATGAGTTAATAGCCTTAGAGGGCCAGGAGGAACTTTAGGCCACTGTGTAAGAGTAGCCAGATAGAAAATCACATGTGGATAAAGGTCCGAAGGGAAATTCATCTTTCTGAGAGTTTTCTCTTGAGTCAGTGTTCCTGATCACTTCTTTAGTGAAGGTGAAGGGTGCATTTTCAATTTTGTATAGGACCTATAAAAACAATGACAATAGGACCTATAAGTTTATGGAATCTTACATCTACAGTGAGTAGTGAATGTATAGCAGTAATTATTTCCATCTGATAATTGGAGAAATTGAGACAGAGAATTTCAGTGACTGCCTTATGATAACAGCTGTAAAGTGATGGGGATGGATCTCAAATGCAAGTATCCAGACTTAAAATTAGTATTTATGGGGCTGGGGTTTAGCTCTGTTGGTAGGGTGCTCCTCTGTGCTCTCTGAGGCTGTGGGTTTGATCTCTAGCACCACAAAAATGGGAGAAGGACTTTGCAGCCCACTCCTGAAATAATCCTGAAAAGAATCTGCCATTAAAAACTCTTTGAATAATGGAGAAGTACTGACATGGTAACAGGCATGGTAGTGTTTTGTTCTGTTGTACATAGGGTTGCTATGGGTTAGAAATGACTTGACAACACCTAACAACAACAGCAATTTTTATATATAATTTGCCGTTTATGTAAAGTTCTACTTTGAGTTAGAAAAGGAAGAGCAACAATTTTCTTTCCTAAGAAAATTCTCAAAATTGGTAGAATAGGGCTCTTGGTTGTTGGTTTGGAGTGTCAAGTCTTTGATTTCAGCTATCAAATCAAATCCCAGCATAAAAATCTCATACTGATAAATAGTAGAATGTTCTTGTGCAGAATATGTGTAGGCTCTTAAATCTTTTTTTCAATCATTGGCTCATAGATTCATATATCAGCAGGGTTAGACAGAACTTTGAATTTCATTTAATCCTGTGTTTTTGTTTGTATACAAGAAAACTATAGCCTAAAGGTGTTGAGGGGTTGGGGTTTAGCTCAGGTGATAGAGTGCTGCTCTGTACTCTCTGAGGATGTGGGTTTGATCCCCAGAACTGCATAAATGGGGGAAGGATGTGGTAGCCCACTCCTGAAGCAATCCTGAAACAATCAGCCATGGAAAACCCTATGAGGGTTGCTATGAGTCAGATAGGACTGGATGGCACCTAAAAACAACAACAAAAGTGCTGAGCCTATGCTGATTAAATATACATTATAAATGGGGAAATTTCAAGAAAATATTTTGAATGTAAAGACAATTTAAAAATAGAATAAAAGCCACAGAGCTCTGACCAATGGTTTAACCAAGAATTGAGAAGAAAATTAGAAATTTCTTCATATACCAACTTTATCATTAAGTTTGTGCAAATGGGTGTTAGTGCTATGACATCTTCATGAAATGTTCTACAGTGTGTTAGGTGACAGATACAAATGATATATTTAATCCACAAAAATGCCCCCATTGTCTAGTTAGTAAATTTCTTGATTTTCATAACATAGCATTAAGACTATTGAGCCTTAAAAAGTACAGTAATTTTGAGATCAATCTCCATTTATATATAAATTTGGATGTGTACAAAAAGGAAAGCAATAGCCCAGTGCAGTGGCACACTCCTGTAATCCCAGCGGCTCAGGAGGCGGAGGCAGGGGGATTGCAAGTTTGACACCAGAGGCAGTCCGTGTAATTCAGCAAGACCCTGTCTCAAAAAGTAAAAAAAATGGGCTGAGGGTGCAGCTCAGTGGTCCAGCACTTGCACAGCATGCAAGAACAAGGCTCTGGGTTCAACCCCCAGTACTGAAAAAAAAAAAAAAAAAAAAAGGAAAGGAATGAATTTAAGATGTATATTATGTTATGTGTTCCACTGTTTTTGTTTTTTGTTTTTTGAACCATTTGTATCTTTGAGTTTGGCCTAAATAGCATGTTTTTCTTATCCTGATCTTTCCTGAAACAAAATGATATGATAATGCTATGATGTTTTATTAATACCTGAAGTGACTTACATACACAATATAACTTCACTTTTCTCAGAAGTTAGAATAAAAAATAAGAGCATACAATGATAATTATATACAGTGCAAATTTCTCTTAAAGTGTCCTATAAGGCGGGTCATCCAGGTACACTGAATGAGTGTTATATAGCTTATTTTCCTGCTTATTTCTTGGAATGAGCATAAAAGGGCCCACATCATACAAGGAAGTAAGCATACAAGCAAGCAAGCAAACAAAGTATAACAACTTTAAAAAATAGAATGAGAACAAGTGCAGAGCATGCATCCAGTGTGGGCCCAGGAAAGTGAGACCGATTCGGGTAGAGGAGAGTTCCTCAACTCATTTCATAATCATACTTGGCTACTGACTTATCGATTTAAAATGATGATGGAATTCACTGCTTTATTTAAATATTTTTTTCATTTTTCTCTTTCATTTTAAATTGAGTCAGCCACATTAAATATGCAAATATCGCCATTCTGTTCTATGCATTTGTTTTTAGGTCTTCAAACCAACTCTTGATGTAAATGAATTGTTGTTTGGTGATAAAGAGTAGTGAGTATCAAATAAATAGGAATATTGGCTAGGCATGATATTTAGTGGTACCAGTGAGTAACTTGTTTATGAATTCACTGTGAGGTGATTTTACAAAAATCTTTTGGCAACCTCCATGCTCAATGGCATCACAAGACATAGTTACTTTCTCAGCAGGTGGTTCGTTGAATGGAATTAACTCAAGAACAAGTTTAACAGAAATTATAACAGGCATGGTTAGTGGCTCTAAGTGTCTAAAGACTTTTCTCATCAACTTTACACACTTACCCCAGGGCTCTCAGCTTGACACTCAGCTGTATCCTTGGCTAGTTGCAGACAGATCTGGCAAACTTACTTGTAAAGTGGGCAGAAGGGCTCCAGGAGAGAGATGCGTGCAGTGGAAGAAGCCAGGTTTACTAACCTGAGCATAATTCCTTTTTTATTTTTTTATTTTTTGCATTTTAAATCCCCAAAGTTCTGAAAGGAAACATTTTTCCTATTTCCTACAAACACATTTGATGGGGAAACCATAAGCAAAATGATGCCTATCTCCTCAGTCTTTATTTGCCCCTCTAGATATTTATAGATTCCATTACAGATTGTTAGAGGGTTGGATTACAAGCATTGGCCCACAACCTGCTGGAGTTACATGTATTGGTATTGGCAATAGGTTGCCTGTTTTAAATCAGAAAAAATTCTGAATTCTGCAACACATTGAATTTTTAGTGAAGGGATTGTAGAGTTCCCCGCTTTTCCAGTGACGATTTATTATAGACTCTCAATTTGCAATTTTGGAACTGTTTACTATGTTATTCTGATGTGACCTCTTCATTTAGGCTGAAACTTATGATTATTAAGGGTGTTTATACTTCTGATTTCTTCTCTGAGCATAAAATCCCAAATAGATTTTTTTTTTTTTATGGAGCTGGAGATCAAACCCATGGCCTTGCAGTGCTAAGCAAGCAATCTACCACCGAGCTACGCACCAGCCCCAAGAAAAAGCCTTTTGATTAGATGAGTTTTTGGTTGTTGTTTTTGGCCTCCTTTGGTAGTTTAAATTTAAAAAGCAACAAAAACAACTGGGCAGAAAAGGCAAAGCAACAGGAGCAATAGAGTATATTTGGAGAACTAAGGGGCACTTGAGGTGTGGATTCACTGTAGAGTGTCATGAGGGTAATGGTCTTTCTATCAGGGAGAGGGCCACTGTGGCTCTAACTCACTGAGAACCAATGAAAAACACTCCTTGCTGTCCAGTATTTCAAAGCCCTTTATTGCTTTATTTGTTTAGAGGTGCATCAGGTAAATGGAGTGCTTATAATTGTAGGTGTAGTACTAGCCATTAAAGCAAATATATTTACAGCCCCTGTAATTATATTTTGGTAAAAGTTGTTCTGGATGGCTCAGCAGAACTCCTCCCTGGGTAATATGTTTGCTTCATTATTTTCTCCAATGATGCAGAACAGCTTATAGTCTAAACATTTTCTCCTGATGTTACTTTTATTTCTGGCATGGCCTTTTTCTCTTTTAATTCTGGAAAGGAAAGAAAAACAGAATACATGTAGAAAGACAGATAAATGTAATGTACTCCAGGAACTTATTGATTTATTGACCAATGGTCACTTTAGAAAAATCTATAATCCAAAGGCTAATGAAAGGAAGAAGGCACAGTATGTATGATATTAATTAAAATATGTGTTTAGGCACGATATTTGAATTCTTGCCCTAATGTCCTTTGGTTTTTGATATTCTTGTACAAATTTTTTCCACTGTTTGAAATTTTATGTAGAACAACCAGGCAATAGATGTTGTTTAACTGAAATATTGTATTACAGCTTTTTGTTTAGTGACAACATGAGCCTTCTCCTGGGAGTGTTTTAAAGCTTACTTAATTGGGTCACCTTTGGGCAAATTGAATTTCAGGCAAATTGAAAGTTATCTAAATTCTTTCAGATCACCTGAGTACCATTCTGCATCCTGGTATGTTAATTTGCCAACTGGAACCCCAGGGAAGGGAGCTAATTAAGTCTATAAATAAAGAAAATAAGTAAATGCTTAGTTATAAAGGGGAACATTCTATACTTGTGTAAGACCTTTGACTTGCTAGATGGAATACAATATAAACTATTGACAAGGCTTTTCTATTATCATTTTATAATAATTTTTCAAAATGTATATCCATGTTTTTAAAACAAATTCATAGATTAATAAAATCATGAGAAGAAATATTTTCTCTTTCTTTTGTTTATAATGATTAACATGAAGCTTTGAATAAATTGTGGCTATCTGCATTATTTTGCAATAGTAGCTGCCTAATCTTATAAAACCCAGAGATTCTGGAGTCAAGTATGAGAAAAAACTATAACTAACATTTCTTGTAGAACTTTTTTTACTTAAAACAGTGGAAATCGATGGTTTTTCTTTCCCAGTAACGTTTTTCCAAAGGGAAATGGTACCTTCTTATTACTGTGTGGTACAACATGTCTACTAATCAGTGTTTCACCAGTTCCTGACCATGAGAATTATGGCTTTGCCCTCTCTGAATATGTTAGTGTTTCCCAATTTCTAGTGCCATGGATGTTGGTCCATAACAGGGTGTGTAATAATCTTTCCATGATGTTTTAATATATGGATGTTAAGAGGAAGGGACCTTTCTTTTAAGTTACAAACAGTAAAAATGTCTGCTAGGATTAGCATCATACAACTTTCCACAGAGGGAGAGTGTGTTGGAGGAGAGAAAGAGGCTAATATACAAACAGCAGCAACAAGTGAAATGAAAATATAGAAAGAGACTCATTGAACTCTTGAATATGTCTGTGCCTGACTTCCACTTTTGGACTTCCCTACTTACATGATTTAATAAATTGCTTTTTACTTAAGCTATTTCAACTGGGTTCGATATGCATGTGACTTAAGGCATCCTAACTAATAGACTTTGTATATTTATAAATACAAAATGGCTCACTAGAATTTTTTTTTCTACTAGAAATCCTGTCTGCTCTTTCTTGGAAGCTGACATTGGAGAAAGGAAGATATTTTGTATCTAGAGGCATAGATTATTCAGAATAACTGAGAAATGTGAAATTAAATGTTTTAGTTATAGTAATAAGTACAACTAGTAAAATAGCAGTGGAAAATCTATACATTCTCTAATAGTGATGGACTAAAGGATTCAATATAAAGTACACTCTAAAGAACATCTAAGAACCACAATGGCAAATTTACTCACTGAAAAAAAATTACTAATAATTGCTTCACTAAATATTGTTTTTTATTCTTACCATTAAAGTGCATTTCTCACTCATTTAATTTTATGTCCACACAAAATTCCACTTGATTCTTGTTTTTGATTTTCACCCTTTGCAATGAAATCTCTTTCTGGATACTACAGTTACTTCAGATTTTGGGGTAAAATCGAAAGTGTTAAGCTAACTGTTTAGTTTCAGAAAGATGATTTTGATTTGCCTTCTGCTTTAAATAGACGCTGCAAAGGGAAAGCCGGGCTGCTGGCTGGTGGTTTGTTCTCCTCCATGTCTTGGACAAAACTTCTTTCCTGTCTCTATCTTTTGTCTCTGTCTCTTTATCATTTTCTCTTTCTCTTTCTCTCTCTCTCTTACTCTCTTCCTTATGATCAAAACAAAAAGAAAATAATCCTTCATTGTAGGTGGACTATCTTCATTGTGTCAAACCTTATGAAAATTTCCTCTGCTAGAGGAAAGATTATTTTGCCAGTCTTCTCACAGACATGCCTGTACTTCTTTAAAGGTGAAATATACTTACTCTATTTCAATTTATATTATTTGGATATATTTTATATAAGCAGGTATGCACAATTTTGTTAAGTCAGATGCACACTGATTTCTCATATATAGCAAGTCAGATAAAGATTTGCAAACCACATGTTCATAAATTTCAAAGTTACTTTTAGGAGCTTAAGTTTATTTCCAACTATTATCAGTTATCATATTGTCATCACTATTTTGTGTTTCCCCAAAATAGAATTACTTTTGATGAATGCAGTGTGATTCAGAGTTCTCCCAATACATAATCATTTATCAGTTGATTTTTTTAACACTGGCAAGCCTGCAGCAAATTTTAGGATATATTAAAAGATGTTTATCATATGCAGTATCTAATAGAGGTAATCATACAAAGATTTTCAAGCCAATTCAGAAGATTCATTTTAGAGGCACAAGACTATGATAATTTATTATTGGTATTATATTCTGGGTGCTGTAGTTTTTTGTTGAAGTGAAGATTTGCAGTTCTGCATCTTCCTATCCATGGTCTGTTCATCTAATGGCTGACATCCTACCTAAGATTAGATTTATGCATTTGTTTTTGGTTCAAGGTTTCTTGCTCCCTTTGGCAAATGCAGATGCTCCTTAACTCCTCTTCACCTGAATGTGCACAGAATATAATTATGATAGAGACTAACATTATCTGAAACACATTTCAGTTTATGCCTATAGACCAAGGTCAGAACAATTAATCTAAAAGATAGTAGCACTGTGGATTTTGCCAAACAATATTTTCTCCAGGAATGTGATACAGTATATCACAACTAGGCAAAATATTCATGTAAATCCTCTGCTGGCCTCTCTGTCAACCCAGGTTTGTTGTCACTAAATATGAAGCTTACAAAGTAGATTGGAGGGAATGCAGATGTTTCTAATGGTATTTCATGCATATGTTAAAATGATAGTGTGAGGGTTAATTTTGTGTGTCAACTTCTCTGGGCCATGGAGTGTGTAGATGTGGGATAATCTGCATCTGTTGTAAACATACAGAGTAGCATGTATGGTGATGTTAAATAATATTGTGTTTAGTGTACCTTCTCATTGCCCAGAGGAATTTGTAGCATTGAGACAACACTGCTGAATTATTAAGCTAGGCAGAGTCTGGTCTTTTGGGTTAGTGGTGACATAAAGGCTTAGGCAATTAAGGTGACATTAAGTCACACCCCAAACAAATCTGTAACTCTAATATTAGAGGATAAACCAATCTGTTCCTTAGGAAGTAGAAAATTGTGGGCAATTTCACTTATCTTGAAACATTAATACTTTTACAACTAAATCAATTATTGAATAACAACTACATTAAAACAAATTTCCTGGGCTTTTTGGGAACCAGCTGGGAAAAACAAAACAAAACAAAAACAATTCAAGAGCACTGTGATAATAACAGCACCATAACTGAAAAGCCATTGCTGCAGTGGTTGTAAGGAGGATGCAAGGTGGAAATTTCTGACTGTGCTCAGACATCTCTCCATCCTAAGAAAAAACACACATTTCTTGCTGACTGCCTATATGGGAGGTGCAGATTATGCCTTTGAATCAGAGGTTTCCATAACCCTCTATTGGCTATAATTTTAGGTTAAAACCAACTGACAAATGAGGTTAGCATGGCAATAATCATTTGGTAAAATTGGAAGCTAATGTTTTAAACTGTCATTGTCTTTCATAAACTCAGAAAAACAATCAGTAGTAGAAAAGGCCAACCTTGTTACGCCTTGAACCTTTAATTATTGCTGTTCCCTGTCACATCTACTGTCATCAATATTTCATTCTTTGGGGCATAGGAGTCAGGGCTGTAGGGTGGCACAAAGAAAATTCTGGGAACATGGTTACTGTACTTTGACAGAAGGTTGTAACTGTATTTTTAAAGTAGTCATCCCTATAAAAAGTTTGCCATAATATATTCTAGAGTTTAAAGATATACAAGTCTAAAAACTATGTTTTTTAAAAATTGATTTTAAAAGCTATGGTCTATGAACTTGGATTCTTGAGTTTGACTTTTATTTTCAACTTTTAATCTTTGTTTAAGAAGCAGGTGTGTATGGTCAGGAGAAAAAATGCTTCTATCAAAGAGCAGAGGAATTTGATCCTGTGAGTGATTGTTGCTATGGGACCATTTCACGCAAATTAATCTGTAAACATTTAGCAGCTAGATGTCTAATATGAGGGGGAAAGAGTGGAGAAAATTAGTCAGGTGGAGAGCAAGAAAATTATTCTTATCTGATTAGAAAATGATAATCATGGTGTTTTCATGCAGACCCACAGCATCATGGTGTTTCTTTAATTTCTTTCATTTTAGCTTGCCTTGGGGTGAGGGCAGGGAGTGTTGAGGACTCTGGGATGGATACCTGGTGGATAAAGATACATGGAAAAGTAAGGCAACAGAATACATTTCGGTGAAGATAGAGCCATTCAGGTCTTTTATTAAAGAGAGGATCAAGACCTGGAAATAAACTTGTAATATTTTTTCCCAATAGTTCATTGGAGTTTTCAGAACTGCCAACAAATCTTGATAGAATTAGAAAAATACATGTTATCAACATCTGAGGGAATCCAAGAGCTTCTTACTGTTACTGAAGCTGGTTGGATGTTACCTATAAATGATGCCTTAAGAAATCCTACTTTTTTTCTATTAAATCTTAAGTCATAAATGTGTACCTTTAAAAAACTATAGTGTTAGAGATGAGTAATGGGTTATATTGAGTATTCTTATTACTTATGCAATTATTTCAGTCTTAGAAGTTTTTTAGTGTTGAAATTGGAGCAATAACTAAATTTTGCTTAATTGTTCCCAAGTTTGAAACATGGAACCATAGCTAAAATGTGGCTAGATTGTACATTTTTTCTAGAAAATATAAAATTTAAAACAATGGTCATTTTGATGATATTGTTCTGTATCTTGACTACATTGAGCCAAACACATGCTTATGTGTGTGCACACACACATATGTTTAGAACTAGTAAAATCATAATGAGCTCATTGGATTGTGTCAATATCAGTTTTCTGATTGCGATGCTGTATTATAGCTGTGCTTGATATTATCCTTGGGGGAACTGTACAAAGGGCTTACAGACAGCTCCTTGCATTATTTCTTAGAGCTGCATGAAACTCTACAAGAATCTCAAAATTAAAAGTTAAAAAAACCTTGTGAATATCATAAAATATTTTTGTTTTTCTTCGCTGACTTCTTTGAAAATTGATGTTTGAATATTGTAAAAGTTAACACTTTAAAATTACTCTTAAAAATTATGGAACAGTTCAGAATCTGCAATTTTTCTACAGAGCACAAAACAATAAGCTTTTATTTATATACCATCTACTCATAGTTCTGAAATGAAAATAAAATAAAAATCTTTAAGTATTACTATGCACATGAAGTATGTTCATAAAATTGCCAGCAGGTAACTAGTATAAATTGCTTTCAATTAATCCATGAAGGCAGAGCTTCAGGACACAAATGCAGTCTACACAAAGACCAACTATAAATGCATGGGAAAACCATTTCCTTTTGTCTTGTCTGTGGATGAATCAATTTGAGCAGAAACCTCAAAATTTTTACAGCACATCACATTGGAACGTTTCCCAAAATAATAAATATATAATAAAAAATAAATAAAAATATATTTTAAAACAAAAATAACATCTATTTTCTTTAAAAAATGTGTCAAATGTCCTTGCTGATTATGTGGAATGTTAAATATCACAACAACTAAGCAACTTTCTTCTCTCTAGTTTGTTTGTTTCTTTTTGTCTTTCTTTTTATCTTTTTTGTGGTGCTTGGGGTCAAACCCAGGGCCTCATGCATGCTAAGCAAGCATTCTGCCACTGAGCTATACCCCTAGCCCCAACTTTAATTCTAACAATCCTTCAAAATATGGCTCTATTATTTATTCATCAGTTATTTTGAATAGGTATAATTAATGTGTCAGATGATATAACAGTAAACAAGGAAAACGGGATTTCCCTTAATGGAACCTTCTGTCCAGCCAAGAAATGTTTGCAACTGCAATACTATAATAATAAAATACATTGCTAACTAGTCATGCCATATTCAGAGGTAATCTCTCTATATTTATTTTCACTAATGCTTATTATAAATCATTAAGAAGACCCTAGGAGGCACAGTGCCAATTAGGGAGGCAGAGGCAGGAGGGTCACAGATACAAGGCCAGAGAGAGCCTGTGCAATGTAGTGAGAACTTATCTCAACATAAAAATACAAAGAGAGCTGTGGGTGTAGCTCAGTGGTAGAGCACTTGCAAAGTATGCATAAGGCCTTGGGTTCAACCCCAGAAACACACAGACACACACACAGACACACACACAGACACACACACAGACACACACAGACACACACAGACACACACAGACACACACACACACACACACACACACACACACACACACACTTGCATTTAGCATTTCTTT